>VBVR01005880.1:0-11195 GCA_011638315.1 Tetramorium parvispinum
TCAGTAATCTGTATCAAATTTTTCTTAGTGTGAACAATTTCATTTTAAATAAAATACTACAATAAAAATTCTGTCTTGTTCTTTTATTATTAAATTTTATTTCGACAAATAAAAAACTTATTTTTTATTATAAAAATAAATAGTAAAATTTTTTATTATAATTTGCATTTGCTGTTGAAAATTTCTAAGCATGATCTTTTCAGTGAGTCAAGATCAAGAATGCTCGAAATCTTTAGCAAAAGATCTTGTTCAGACTGATTTCTTGACTTGTCACTCTTGATATTGACCTTGATTGTTTTATCATGAATCAAATCTTGATATTGTCTTGATTTTCAAGACAAAACAAGACAAGATCAAGATTTTCTTGTATTTTGCGGAAGCATTACTGACGTTTCACACTCGATATCGTAAGCGAAGCTTTAACAAGTGCAGTCCAACTTCCTAAATTTTTTTCAAAATATCAAACACTGCTGTAAAATTAAATTTCAGGAGATTCTCCATGTTCCTTCTTTATCTTTATAGATCTGCAAAAATTTATAATTTATTAACGCAATTTTAATATTTTACATTTAACTCAAATTTAATTTATCTTGAATAATTCCTTCTCCTCCAATTGAGATATTGGTGACTCCGAACTGCAGATTTTATAAACGTCGATCTATCAAAATTGCAACCTGAGATTGTTTTTACAATTGGAGTGCCTTGGTACATTAATTAAGAGACTTCAGGGACAAGCTACCCTCTGCTCGTAGAAAGCTCATTTTGGTGAGTCGAGAAGCAGCAAGTCTCGTGTCTCTCCTGAGATTGCGCGGGCATTTCTCGAGCTTTCGCGGCGAGCTTGCAGCGGGGCTCCCTTGGACGATCAGTCGTCCGTCTGCGCTTTCTCGCGCGGGTCGCGATGTGGTCCAGTCAACTCGCGAACGACTCGTATTTCTGCGAAAATTCCACCAACAATTATAATGATTGAGATCTCTGTGCTATCTAAGATTTTTTTGTGGTATCTCTTATTGCTTGGATTACTCATATTTAATTGATGATGTAATGCATTGAATATAACGCAACGCGGAATTTCCTAATTCGAAAAGATCAATTTACCTCGCGCATTACGACAGATATGCAATAATAAAATCATGGTTAGTCAACGAAAGATTAAGATTACATATTTATTTATTTTCTATCTGTTGAAATAAAAATATGATTTTTTATGATTAAAAAAGTTATGTGCTTTCTATTGAAACTGTTTTTAAAAAATTGATTGATAACAATATTTTTTACAGTTGGCACTTATAATAACTCGTGAAAAAAAAGTGGAAATTGCGGTTCGATCAGTGACACTTTTCTGAACAATGATGCGTCTCAACACACTCGAGTGTTCCACTGTTATATCACTCATCCTGTATCGCGCAAGATAAGAGTTGACCATGGTAGACAAATTACACGAGTACGAGGGACTCATGGGTAGGATTCACGGTGTCCGTGACACCATCAGAGAACGATGGGGCGTGTGGAAAGAGTGGAAAAACAATCTGAATCTGGATCAAGGTCTGGATGGGCTGAAGCATCATTTGCGGGGGCCACCGAAATTAGAGCGCACTTTGGACGACTATTCTCACATCTACAGGTGAAAAATTTCACATTTAATCAGCTCTGATGTCACTGTATAATATTATCAAACTAATTTCTTCATCTTGAATATATGTATATACATAACATAATAATAATAATATATATTTAAAACAACATTATATATATTACAATTCAATAATGCCATATTTACGTACACACTTTCACATTTAATAGAAATATATATTATGCTAGGTATGTGATATGAATATTTATTCCTTCACTATTTCTTTACCTAATAATCTTAGGAAGAAGAGCCGCGCCGAATTGGTGAGGGTGTCAGCGGCCGTAATGGGAATCGAGTTCTCGTACGCGGCGGAGACCGCCTTCGTTTCGCCAACACTTCTGAAAATCGGCGTCGATCACCAGCACATGACGCTGGTATGGGCACTTAGTCCCCTCGTGGGCTTCTTCGTGACACCCATTCTCGGTAGTATGAGCGATCGCTGTAAGCTCAAATACGGCAGGAGGCGACCCTTTATCTTTCTGTTGGCTCTCGGAGTTTTCATAGGCAAGCCATTGGATTTCTTCATATCTTCTCATTTTATTTCAGCGAAGATATTTTTCGCTTTTCTTTTAAATTGTCTGCCACGTTTGCCATTCTTTAGGTCGTTTCTATAGCATATATTTAAGCAACAGGTGGAACTTTTGCATATTTGCAGGACTCATCTTGGTACCGAATGGCGAACACATTGGCTATGTGTTCGGCGACGTACCGTTTGACACAAACGAGACGATCCCGCTCGGACATCGCACAACAGCGAAGCTGCCCGAGGAGGTAACGCTCGAATTCGTTGGAAGGGCTTCCTCGCACTCCTGGGGCATCTTCTTCACTATTCTCGGCACGGTGTTGCTCGACTTCGACGCCGATGCCTGTCAGAGTCCAGCGAGGGCGTATCTCCTTGATGTCACTATACCCGGTAAGTATCCAAGTGTTTTTCCAGCACTTGATATAAATCTCGATTTAAATCGACAAGTTAAAATAAAATTTAATCATTCAAATGTGAATTACAATGTTGTAAATGAAAAAAGCAAGCGAGATAATTATATTTTATCAATTTTCAAAAATTAAATAATCAAAAAAAGATTTTAATAAATTCTACGGTGATTTAATGTAATGAATCTGAAACTTTCACAGAGGACCATGCCAAAGGCCTAAGCACGTTCACCATAATGGCGGGTTTAGGGGGCTTCATGGGCTACGGTTTGGGCGGCATCAATTGGGACGTCACATCCCTCGGTATTATGCTGGGCGGACATCTGCACGCGACCTTCACTCTCATAACGATTATCTTCGTCATCTGTGTCATATTTACCGTTACCAGCTTCAAAGAGATTCCTCTCGAACTGATCGAGAAAGATCAGTACCAGCAAACGAATGAGCTAAAGGTAAACTTCGCTTCTATATAATATTATATCAGTTTCTATTTCTTGTTTAATAAAACTGACATTCTTTTTGCATTTAGGCTCCGGAAGAAGTCCAAGAAATAGGTAAACAAGACGAACGCGAAAAGATTATTCCTGATGAGTCAAAAATGTACGGTGCACTCAATACTGATGAGACGGAACCCTCACAAACGGAAGTAAGCTCGAAAATCATTTTTGTTTCAATGTTTAATTCAATAGAATTCTTCACTTAGCGTTTTCATTTTATCTACGATTTCATGATTTGAATGAAATAAAAAACTGCTTAATTTACTTTTAAATATAGAATTGAAAAACTGGAAAAACATTTCTTAATAAGAAAAGATTGTTAATAAAACTATTAACTAGCATGAAATTATTAATTAAGAAATCCGCCTTCTCTACACTCCAGACGCAACCCTCCGATCCTGAAGAGCCAGTTTCTGAAGGTAGCCACGTTAATTACGGCTTCGACGATATCGAGAATGAAGCGAATCACAAGGCGACCCTGAAAGAATACTTGCTGTCCATTGTTTACATGCCGCGCAGTCTTCGCCAGGTATGCTTGACGAATCTGTTCTGCTGGATGGCACATGTATGCTACTCCCTATATTTCACGGATTTCGTGGGTGAGGCGGTGTTCGGCGGGAATCCGCGGGCACCCGCTGACACCGACGAGCGGAAGCTCTACGAGGATGGCGTGCGATTTGGATGCTGGGGCATGTCTATGTACTCATTGTCCTGCTCCTGCTACTCGCTGATTATCGAACGGCTGATCAAACGTTTCCGAGCACGTAAAGTAAGAATTTTGTTACACTTAATATATACCAATATCAATGGTACTAATTAGTTTTATGAGATTGATATATTTTTATATCTATCTTTCTTAAAATATATATTTATGAATATATAAGAAATTTATGATAATGTTTTGCAAGAAATATAGATACTTTCTAAAACAGCATCTGCTAAAACTTTAATATAAAATATCTTCGATTTCTAGATGGTATTTATTCGAGTATGTCTATACAATTATAAATGTTCTCTAAATCTCTTGATTATCAGTCTACTCTTGATTATCATGGAAATCCTGAAAAATCTTATATAATTTCTAGAGAGTTACTTTTGAATTACAATTTATATATGTAATTAATTCTACGGTTGAGAAAGAAACTGTCTAAAACAATACCAATATCTTCGAATATTTCTGTCCAGGTTTACATCTACGGGCTGCTCTTCTACAGCGTCGGCATGTTTCTAATGGCCCTGATGAAGCATCCGATCGGCGTCATTATTTTCTCATGGACCGCTGGCGTCATGTACTCCACACTGTTTACCATGCCTTACCTACTTGTGGCACACTATCATGCATCCTCGACCTTCGCCCTGACGACTACGGGCGACACAGTTTCCGGCGGCTTTGTGCGCGGTCTAGGGACGGACGTCGCCATCGTCTCTTCCATGGTATTCCTTGCGCAGTTCCTGTTATCCTGTTGTCTGGGCACGATCGTCAGTCTCACAGGCACTACCGCAGCGGTGGTTTACGTCGCCAGTGTTCTAGCAATGTGCGGCGCGGCCTCGGCCTCACGTATCATGTATCTGGATCTGTAAATTTCACTCGGCGATCAATCAAGATTTTAAGCCATTATATTCGTAACGTCTCGATAATTGTCGATAAGTCAACTTCGCAGAAGAAACTTGAATAATCGTTACATTCATGGATACAAAATGTTTTATTAGTTGCAGATAAAGATGAACCAATGTATTAAATTAAATAAGAATAGATTTGTAAAATAATTATGGCCAATTAATCATCATTACAGTAATAGTTAATCAATAATAGTCAACGTCGTTTTAGCAATTATTTCGTATTAAGTAACTTCCACGTTATCATATATTTTAACAAATAAACTGGTTAATATTAATTTGTTAAATATCAGTTAATATTACAAACTACTAAATGTTTCAAAAATATACTGTACTGATTAATTATCTAAATATTTATTCAATCTAAACTGCTACATAAAATCTTCATTAATAGTGAAAGAGGACGGATGTGTATACAATGTATAACGTAACAAGTAAACAATCAATTAATATACAAGCTCAAGCTGAACGAATTCGGACGTTTCACGTGCGAAGATTATTGATACATTTCTCCAAAATGTCTTTCCTGATCCTCGGATAATCTGAGCTCTGCTTCAACACTTCGTTACATGCTTCGATCGCGTCAGCGTAGGCCTTCGCCTTCAGGCAGCAATAAGCCAGCTTGTAGCCGACCGACAGCTTTGTTTTGCCGCCACATTTCCAAGCTAGAGCGTATTTCGTTGCTGCATCGCGATAATTCTGATCTTTCTCGGCGATGAAGCCTGAAAAGAAAGACATGCTAAAACTGCAATTCTAGACTTATTTTACACGAATAATTCACAACAGAATTCTACAATTAAGATTAAAGTGTGATTTATCATTTTACGTATTAATTAGCTTATAATTTTGAATCTAACCCGATAGCTCGTGAGCCCGCACGCAGGTAGCGTTGTGCTGCAACACTCGTTTCAGCAAATCATTTGCCAGCTCGTACTTGTTGGATTGCACATAGATATCTGCCAGCAGCAGCCAGCACCGTTCCAAGTACTCAGCGTCCTCAAACGTCCAAACATTTTTGCTGACGCGCTTCAAGTGATTCCGAGCGCGCGGCGTTTGCTTCAGCAAGATGTGTGCGGTGGCCATACCGAGAGCAGGCCCTACATGATCCCTCAGGGCCTCCTGACTGGCCAACGCAGTACAATCCTGCAGAGCTTTCTCGATGTTAGACTTTTGCTTGGTGGCCAGTAAGAAGAAGTTGCTGAGGAGCTTGTGGGTCAATTCTTCGTGAGGGCTGCCCTTAGGATTCAATTCCTACAACGACATATCTTTTACTTGAATAATTAAAACAATTAAAAAATTTACAAATATCTGATGTTTTTGGTAGAGAAAAAAAAATTGAATTACATCGAGTCGTATGTAAGTATCAAGAGACATTGAATGTACCTGAAGCAATCGGTAAGCCGTCCTCAAAGCCATCGTCCTTGAATCCTGATATTCGGCGTCCTCGTCGTTAAAGGCCTCATTCGACAGTGTGGTGTCATCGTCCGGATCCAGACAGATTTCGATCATATTATAGATCGCCTGTTGGCCCCATTCCGGATCGCGTCGGGCAAAGTTGAAGTTGCGTAGAGCGGAGTTCAATTTGCCCGTCCGCCAATCCAACAATCCGGCGCAATAGTAGAAGCCAGCCTCGATGTTGCCGCTACCCATCGCGACCTGCGCACGTTGCAACCATTCGTCGAGGTCGTCCATAACACCTACAACGCGAATCACGTCAATTCCTCGTCAAAATATCTCGAGCGAGAGTGAAAAATCTGACAAATGCAAAACCTGTTCTACGCGACACTTCTATCAATCTCGCCAGGGCCGTCCAATAGGTGGGTTCGCGTATCAGCAACTGCCGAAAGTGGAATGCCGCGGTCTCGAAATCTACCTTCCGGAATGCGAGATCCGCCATCATCACGGACGCAGCCTCGTTGTTAGGATCGGCATTCAGCAAGACGGAACAATTCTGCGCGCACCGGTCTAAGTTGTTCATCTAATAAATACATATTTATTATATTAGTAATGAATACATTATTAGTAATAAATACATATTCATTATATTAGTGTGGGAAATCTCAGTAATCATTTGATAAATCAAAAGTTTTATTTCATACTTCTACTATTATTTCTTCTTTCTTCTACTATTTTTCTTCTATTATTATTTCTTTATTCTTCTACTATTATTTCCATTAGAAATCAAAAAATTCCAATAGAAGATACAAGATATTAATCTCGAGATTTTAAGATTTAACGATTCCATATATATCATTCACCTGCATGTACAGCTTCGCCAAGGAAAGTAGAGCATTCACGTCCGTTGGCTTGTGAGCTAGTGCCTCCTTGTAATATACAATGGCTTCGTCGTAAGTACGTAAAGTCGAAGCGTAATCAGCCATCGTCAAACAGATATTCGCCAGCATGTGTTTCTGATCCGCGACGTCCGGCGAAACGGCGAGACGTTGAATGTATCTGTGTTGATTCTCCTTGGCTTCCTTCAAAGTCGCCAATGCGCCTCTGATGTTGCCTGATTTCTCGCGGACCTTGGCAAGTAATAGCAACTCTTGTCCTCGCATCTCCAAGCTCAGAATATCGGATTCGCCTCGCTTGTCTCAATATAAGAAAAATAAAATTAAGATAAATATGTATATTTAATCTATTTAATATTATAATCGAAATTATACATAGATGGACAGATAATTTGTCAATATTATTTTGTATTATAAATATTACTAATTTTATATTGATTTCATATATAACATTAATTTTACATAATAAAATAGTTTTAATTTTAATGAATAAAATTATACCTTGCAGCTCTTGCACCAAAGTTGCTTCCGCCTTGTCATACTGTTTCATTTTCATGTACAACTTGGCCAGATCTGATTTTAGAGCGGCGCAATTGTCCTGCTTCACTATATCCTTGTAATAACTGATCGCTTTTGCATATTGATGCGCTTTGACGAGTGCTTTGCCCATTTTGTTTGCAATGTCCGCCTTGTTGATCGGATTCTGCGAAAGCGCTTGCTCGTACGCCTCTATCGCTCTGTCGGGCTCCTGTATGGACATGTAAGCGTTACCCAGCATACTATACGTCTTCGGTCCGGGACAATGTTCCACTAATTCTCTGAAAGACAAAAATCAGCGATATTTAACAATAATATTCATCCAAGGTCCCACATAGATAACACATTCAATAAATATAAAAACTAGTTAACAGAATAATATCAAATAAATAATGAAAATTAAGTTCTTCATACTTGAAACATTTTGCGAAAGCCCGACGATCCTTTCTATAGTTTAAATTGATTTCAGCCAATCTAGTGTGCGCCTGTAAGTAATACGGCTGCCCCGGACGGATGTTCTGCAGACAGCTGACAGCATTTTCCAGTTCTCCTATATCCAGGTAGATCTCAGCGGTGCCGATGGTGATTCTTCCAAGCTCAGTGGTGCCGGCGAGATTTGTTTTCGCCTCGTCGACAAGCGCCAGTGCCTCAGCAAACCGTCGTGCCTTACTATACGCCGCAATCAGTTCTAGATACAACGTCGCTCGGTCTGACGTAGACATATCGGATTTTCTATTAGCGCTGCCAGTCAATCCTGCCAGCGACATGGCCGCCTGGCAGCTCTTAATGCAATTCTGCAGATCGCCAGCCTCTCGCTGCACCATGCCGATGATTAGGTGATAGATTGGCTCATCTCGGATCTTGAAGTTGTAGCTTAGACCAACCTCCAGGCTCTGCGAAGCAAGCTGGTACTTGCCCTGGTACGCCAGGATCTGGGCCATCGTGAGATGGGCCTGCGCATTGGACGGTTCCACCGAGTCAAGCAATCTTCTAAGCAAGACCAATGCACCTTCATAGTCGCCGCTTTGCATTCTAGCCTTACTGAGCAGCAATAGAGCTACACTGTAGCCCGGACAAGCTTCCACTAGCTGCTCTAACAAACGGACGCTCGGTTCCTTCTCTGTTGCGCTACCCAGCTTAAAAAGCAGAACAGAATTAAACAAGATTAATATAACTTTTTGCATCTGATAATCCAGTAATAATAATAAATCGAATTGTAAAATGTATTCGCTTTTATTGACTCCTTGAGGAAAATAGTTACCTCGTCGCTCATCGGGGACTTGTTCAAAGAATACATTAGACGTTGCTTCGCAATCTCAAGGCACAAATCTGGTTTAAGCTCGCTAAGGTACTTGTAACCATAAGAAAGACCCCTGCAGCTCTTCAACAAGACATTCGCGGCCGCGTCCAGGTAACCGAGTGCCTTAATGCTGTTTTCCTTAGAAGTGATCTTTGCAGACATAAACAGCAGCTGCACGCTTGTCGAATGTGGCTGTATCTCCATCATGATTTCCACCTGGAATATGGCGCAAGATAAATTTCTATAATACTCTAAATCAGTCACTTCAATTGATACATCTGGAGAAACATTTGTCAAATTTTAAGTTTAATAAAATATGCTGACTGTTGTGGCACTAAACTATTTTTTTTATCAGTACAATTACATAAATTATTATTTTATATATTAAAATAATTAATATATTTTTAAAAAAAATTTCGATAAATTTTCGAAAACATAAATAGTATTTGATTTTTTTCAATTACACATATCTTTCTTTCTCGTAGAATCATCTCTAGAAAGGAAAGAGTATGTGCATTTTTTAAAATGAATTCATTCATTTATTCACCTGTTGCCGCGCCTGATCTAAATCCTCCGCCGATCCCTGCAGCAACTGACAGCGTGCCAGTCCCAAGAGCGCCGCAAAGGAGGATGGATCCGCGCGGATGGTGTTCTTGTACCAGCGCTCGGCGTCCTTGACATTGCCTAACGCAACGTACAAGTCGCCTAGCTCCGTCATCAGCTCCGCGCTGCTGGACGCTGTCGCCTGAAGCATCTTCTCGGCTGTCCGCGCCAGCTCCAACAGAATCCCGTGATCCTTCAACGCGATATTGGAGAACAGTCGCAAGTTCTCGATCAGCAGGAGCACGTTCTTCGGTTCGACGAGCAGCAAGTTGCGCAGAAATAACTGTAATTGAGGTAGACCCTCGCTGGGATTGCCGTCTCTGCACAAGGCCACCACCGAGCTCGCCTTGATGGCGTCCAAGTTGTTCGACTCGATCGAGAGCACTCGGTTTACTATCTCCAGCACCTGTTCCCAATCCTTCGCTGCCAGGAGGCACTTCATCTTCTCTATCAACGGAAGCGACTGCTTGGGATAGCGCACGATCAAGGAGTTCAATGTCATGATGGCTCCTGGATAGTCCCTGGCGCGTTGTTTCATCTCCGCCGAGCCTAACAACGCGCTCAGATTTCTCGGCTCTTCCTTAAGGACCGAATCAAAGAAGTTTCCTGCCTCCGGAACATTCGTGCCTGATCTCAGACTGAGCTCCAGCCATCCCTTGACAAGTAACACATTGATATTCGTGGGCTTCAATTTGCTCGCTCTATCCACGTACTCCTTCGCCTTGTCCGGCCGACGAGAGAGGAGCAACACGGACGCTGCTAGGCACAACGCGATGCAGGACGCTTTTCTGCGCTCGTCTCGGATCCTGTTCTCCATCTGGGTCACGGTGCTCCTCTCCACGTCGCCGTCAACCAGAGCGACGTTCTGCACGAGCAACGCCGGCAGCGTGACATCCGCATAGTTCAGCAAGCTGGAACTCTCCTTGATAGCCTCGTGGCTCTTGCCGACGAGGATGTAGGCTAGGCAGAGCAGGAGTTTCAGTCGCTCGCTGTTCGGATAGGCATCGCGTGCCTGCTTAGCATGAGCCAGCATTCCATTATAATAATATTGTCGGCAATACCATTCGATTAGAGCTACGTGCTCCGTTTCATCCATTCTTATCTCTGTCTTATGTCCGGTCGATTGTACTTGAATTTTTTAATCCACCCTGAAATAAGACGTTCTAAATTAAAATATGAAAACTAAAGACAATTCTTTTTATCTTTCTAAATCATTTTAACGGATATTAAGATATCTAGATTTTTAGATTCTGAAAACTTAAATAGATGAATAAAATAGAAAGCCAAAAGAAAATTAAAGATAAGTTATAAAATTATTTTCTCTAAATTGTGTTCTATTTATTAATAATATTAATAAACAGTCACTCATATGTAAATTCACATATTCTATTTATATTTCATTAACATTCTATTCATGTATATTTAAATTTTTAGATTCTGAACAATTAAATAGACAGATGAATAAAATAGACCAAAAAAAATTGAAGATAAGTTAAAAAATTATTTTATCTAAATTGTGATTTATTTATTAATAATATTAATAAACAGACAATGACAAAGTCATTCATAAATGTAAATTCACATATTCTATTTATATATATTTCATTAACATCCCAGATAGGAAACTGTTGCAATAATTGCCTTAAGATGATTCTGCAAAACGCGTATCTTTTGCTAAAATAGAATTTTACAATTATAAGTTATAAATATAAGTTATAAACATTGACAAAATAATGACGCAAAGTTATGTAAAAATAAAAAATAAAAAGAATTTTTTCTATTACTTGTAT
>VBVR01005881.1:0-11190 GCA_011638315.1 Tetramorium parvispinum
TGCTTTTGTTCATATTTCGTTGCTAAAAAATATATTGCGATATTTTCTATAATTAAACGGAAATATACTTTTATTTTGCGAATAGACACTGGATTTGATTGTGTCAAAGAAATTATTTTTAATCCTCCGAGGCCACACTGGGTGATGGCGATCACCCAGATGAAGATTCTAGACCCAATACTTCTAATTATTATTTTACTTATATATTTTTAAATAAAAAACATCTTACTGTGAGTTGTTTTGCATTTTAGTTTTACTTGTAATTCAAAATACATAAGTTAAATGTGAAAATCAATTGTAATGCTTAAAATAATTATTTTTTTAAACGCTTATATAAGACATATTTTCTCTTTAAAATAATATTTTTTCTATATCATTTTCTAAATGAACGCTACTCAATATCGAATCCAAAACAGATACGAATTTTTAATTTAAAAAAGTCAATTTTTTAAATTTTTTCTAAAAAAGAAGCATCTTTCGAGTTCTGTACCATAAAAATTATTGACATTTTGACATTTTGAAGTTGTTTTATGATTTTTATAACTTTATTGATGCACATTAATTGAATTTGTAGACTTTAAATTTGCCTGAGTAGCGAATATTCACTGTGGCCGGGACATTCGAAAAGAAAAGGTGTGCCCTCGGAGGGTTAATAATTATTTATAAAACATAATATCTTACCGCAATCCGGGGCGATAACAACTTGGCCAACCGGACAGGCATAATCGGATTCCAGGACGAGAGATGCGGGATCTGGCACAGTATTTGGCAGAATGTCGTGAACGTCGAATTGGTCCTCTTCGAGGATCAGTCTCTCGAGCAACATTTGTACGGTAGAGCGCTCGTTTGAGTTACCGTTCAGGATCGGATCGCTGCGAAACATAAAAGTCAGTTATCGTTTTGTAAATTGTGGAATATTTACGATAGCAACAGGCGTGGAAGGATTTGCGCAAATATGTACAGCCGTTATCTTGCGATGAGTGTAATTAAGGCACCCTTGTCTTTGGATCAGAATCCTCGTCAGTAGACTCGTGCATCGCTGGTTAAACCGCACTCATACCCTTAGTAATTTTAATTAATATACAAATTTCTGTTTTTATTCGCCGTCATGTTGATCACGTATTGTCAAATGTATGTTGGAATTGTCATCTGTAAACCGAAGCTGTTGGATCACTGATGCGTATATTTCGCTTAAAATAGCGAAATTACATGAATTATCGAATCGTATATCATATCATTTTGAAATTCTTGTTAATTAATTTCTGTGAGTCAGTTGTCAGTTGCCTAATCGAATAATAGATTTCTTTTTAACAAAATGAAAATATGTTACATGGTGATTTGATTATATTTTGGTTTTGTTATGTTGTTGTCATTGTCAGAAAATATGGACACCTGTTGCAGCCCGCTACGATGACGTCCCACCTGTATATGTGGTGATCAGTCGTGATCAGTTAGTAAAAACGTGCAGCTTTTACTTTCGTACAATTATGATCCGACACTTTACTGGCCATAGGATTAGTCGTTAGTATGATTTGCTCGATGACTTTCCGATGTTTATTAAAAATTTGAGAGTTATGCGATATTATCGAGGGAATGCTGCAACGTGATTAACGTGGGAAAATTATGATAAACTGCCCGATGTAATGAATGGTAATTAGAGATGATGACGAATGGCGAGTAAGACATGTAAGTGATTTGAATCGCGCTGTCCTTACTTTATCGCCGGGAACGAGATCTCCACCTCGTAGGTGTCACTGCCTTGGCGACCCTTTCTCGTTCTATGATGCAAACAAGTAACAAAAATACTCAGTACGAAGATTCACTGTAAGCGAAATGCGCGGGGCGGACAATAAGCTGTAATATCTAACAATAAAATGAACCGACACGATCGAGATACAAGAGAGCAAGCCATGATTTACGCACATTGTAAATAATTTCAAGTAAGAGGAAAATGCATTTATAAGCGAGTTGACATGTTTCAAGAATTGCGACTTGCACCTGTAAACGTTTAAACAGCAAAAATTTTTAAAAGACGAAGCTTATTAATTAAAAGATTATAAGTTGAGCACTTACGGTTCTGCGGGCACATTGGCGGAAACGACGTACGTTCCACCGTCCTCCTCGCTCGTTTCTCTCGTTGTGCGTATGCGATGATCGCATTGTACATCGATATCAAGATTCTTGCACTCGCGAGTTCCTAGAATAAGTAAAAGTGTAAGTAATTAGACTGATGCAGAAAATGTGCAACCACAAATAAATAATCCGTTTGTAAATATTACCTTCGTAAGAGTACGAACAGAAATTCCAGTCTCTGTTCAAGGAGTTCACGGCATTTCGAACTTTCTGTTTGAGTACAGTCTGGCCGGCTTCGTTGCAGAGCACCGATGTAGGGAAGTTCATCTTAATCCTGAAGACTCTTTGAGCTGAAGTAGCGCCTAAAGTAAAATATTAACGTTAATTTAGCCAGAAAATGAGATGTAAAAGGAAATGAATCAAATATTATATGTATATGAGATGCTTACTCGTACAAGCTGGATATACCAAAGGTAGACTGGGATTACTGGTAGGTCTCCAGAAGCCTTCCGCACCGCACGTATAGAATTTGGGAACCTCTTGCGAGAACTGAAGTCCAGTATTGCAAGAGATTTCGCAGACCTTAAACTGTCCTCCCGAACCCCATCGTTTGCATTGTTGCGTGCCACCAATAGGATCGTCCAATTGCGGGCAAAATTCAGCTGCAACGAGAGAAATTGATATAAACTTTGAAAATTGACACGTGCGCAACAATTTTCCAAAAAGGAATATTATTTTTTAAAGAAAAATTTCAACGCGTGTTTATTAGACAAATAATGGCTGAGGGGATAATGTTACTTACCCAACACGTAAACTTTGAAGTTGCAAGTAGCCGAGTTTCCAGCCTGATCATAACCCACGTAGCTAATGTCGTAGGTGCCCCACAGCAGAGTCTGCCCGGATCGGTGGCCGTTCTTCTCCTGAACTCTAATGACGCCGACATTGTCCGTGAAATGCGGTTCGTCCCAGGTGACGATCGACGATCCGTTCTTCGCGAGCACCCAAAGATCGCCCGAACAGCCGTGCACTTCAGGCGGAATCTTGTCGGCCTCAAGTTGCTGACACTTGTTGCCACTGTAACCGGGCGGACACACTCGCTGGCCGCAATGCGACGGCACGACTCTCTCGACACCGCCCACGCTTTCGTCGTATCCCGCCCACGTCAGCACCAGACCCTGATAGAGAACCGGTTCCGTGCGGCAGTCACGAACTTGCTTTTGAATCTCATTCGTCACGTGCAACGCACGGCCCCAAACTTGCACCTTGGTCAGATGACCTTGGAAGCCCGACTCCGTGTAACCTTTCGTATTCTTGCTCTTTGGTTTTCCCAATACCGCCCATGCGCTGTAAAAAATTTCAATTATCAATAAATATTAATTTTCCAATATTATAAAAAAGAATTATCGGAGAACTATCGAGGAAAATGTATTCTACTCTCTATTTTTTACGTCTCTTTTAATAGAACACTTACTATGCTGGAAGTGATCTGCCACTGCCGTAGCCTTCAGTTTTACTAGCAATGAGGCCTTCTGTGATTAAAATGAGCTCTCCGCCATTTTCACCATTCCACACCACAGCGATGTGATGCCATTGTCCGTCGTTTATGGTCGCATATTCTTTGAATTGCAAGTAGACGTCTTGCAGGTCGGGGAAGATGGATACCTGGACACCAGTACTTTGTGCCTGGATCATAAGTCTTCGGTTCGTTGGAACGTGTGGCGAGCTGAAGAAAAGATTTTACATATGTATATAACCGCATGCTATATTACTTGAAAAGAAAATAATAGTGAATTATTATGAAATACGAGTTTCAAGCGAGACAAAAGTGTAAATAAACCTACCTAACGCCATAAAGACTAAAGAAAATTCCAGGCTCGTCTTTCTGCGTGAACTGCACCCACATAGCGACAGTGAGGCTCTTTGTGGAGCCAGTGAAGAATGGAATGACCTGCGAAGCGCTGCTGCGTCCTGGATCGCTGAAATACAAGTCGTAGTCCACTTGGATAGCTGTAAGAATTTAAAATCAAAATTAAACCACTTGAAAATTAATTATTTCTCTAATATAATATTTTAGTAAACAATTTAAGAAGCATACATTTCCTACAATCGTCGCCAGTTAAGTTGAATGGACACTGACAGAAGAATTTGCCTGTGAGATCGATACAAGTTGCCGATGGTGGGCAAGAATTTTCTTTGCAATCGATTATATCCTCCTCGCAAGTTTGGCCTAATGGAGACAATTAAACAATTAAGTATTTTAGAAATAATAGCGTTTGATGAGCAACATGTTGACGTGTATATGTTAAAATTGTACCAGTATATCCTGGAGGGCATATGCAGGTGAATCCAGGACCTTCGTCGATGCAAGTAGCTCCATTCTTGCAGGCACCGGCTTGACAGGCGTCGTATTCATATTGACAACCGATGCCGGTGTAATCATTAGGACAAGTACAATTCAAGCCAGAACCAAAATCTTGACAGCGGCCATGGTGCATGCACGGATTTCCGATGCAGCGTTCCGGTGCCGTTTCGCATTGCTTGCCGTCGGTGCCGGATGGGCAGCTATCGGTTGAGAAAATCTCCGTATAAACCAACAGATTTATTATTCGCGTGAAACATCGTGGAGATTTGTACTTACACGCAGAAATAGTCCATGAACAAGTCCACGCATCTAGCATCGTTCTGGCAAGGTCGATTCTGGCACATGCCGACATCCTTTTCGCAATTCAGGCCGCTCCAACCCTCCGGGCATAGGCACTTGAAACCACCGACTTCGTCCCTACACGTCGCGCCGTTGAGGCACGGATCGGACGCACAGTCGTCTATGTTGACCTCGCAGGACGGCCCGGTGTAGCCGTCGCGACAGTAACAGACGAAGGTGTTGTCGAGATCCACGCAGCGATCGGTGCCGATCGGATTGCACGGATCGCTCTGACACTCGTCGATTTCCGCCTCGCACTGTAGTCCAACAAAGCCAGGCCTGCATTTGCAAACAAAGCCCTGCAGCTGGTCTATGCATGTAGCTCCGTTCTGACAAGGATCCGACGCGCAGTCGTCAATCGTGTGCTGGCACTGCTTGCCTGTGTAACCAGGCTCGCACGTGCAGGTATAGTCATCGATCTGATCGATGCATTGCCCATTATTTCGGCATAGTCTACTCCCGCACTCGTTGATGTTTATGTCGCAGGCCGCGCCTGTCCATCCCGGATGGCAGATACACTCGTGGCTGAAGAGCTTGTCCACGCAAACTCCGTTTAAGCAAGGACTGCCCGAGCAGAGATCGATTTTCTCGTGGCAGCGTTTGCCGGTGAATCCTGGCGGGCAGTCGCAGGAGAAATCGGCGACCAGATCGGTGCAGTTGGCACCGAGCAAGCAAGGTCGCTCAGCGCAATCATCGGAATTGATCTCACAGCTCTGACCCTCCCAGCCTGGCAGACAATCGCACTTGTAGCGACCTTGCTGAAGAGCTATGCATGTTGCACCGTTATTGCAAGGATTTCCACTGGCCGTACAAGGATTTATCTGCACAAAGATACGAAAATAAAATTAGACACATGTAAATTAAATATAAATAATTAATAAAATGTTTGATATTTACAGATAGAATACGATTTAAATTGGAATCCGTAAAGAGAAGCACTTACAGTGATGTCGCAATCAACTCCGGTGTATCCGGATCGACAGAGACACGTGTAATTATTAAATCCAGGTTCGTCCTTGCACATGGCTCTTTCCGGACATGTATCATTTGAACAATCCGATTTCTCCTCCTGACAATTAACGCCAGAATAGCCGTTGGCGCACTGACACCTGTAGCCTTGCGGCAGATCGATGCAAGTGGCACCGTTGTAACACGGCTGAGACGCGCACTCGTCGATATCTATCTCGCAGCGTCTTCCAGAGAAGCCGGCTGGACAGTAGCAATGTATACCGTGTCCCATTGGCACGCAGAGACCGCCGTGCTGACACATATTGTCGGTGCACTGGATAGGCTTGCACTCCTCGCGGCCGACCGAACCAGGTCCATCTGTATACATATTCGTAGGACACTCAACGCACGTGGTCGCGCCGTGCTGAGGCTGGAAGAAGTTCTTGGGGCACTGGGAGCAAGGAGCGAGTCCCGTATCCGAATACATGCCCGGCAAACACTTGGCGCGGCAACGGTCGCGACCAGGCGCGGCTGGTTGGTAAGTGAATGTTCCAGCTGGACAGGTCTGGCAGTCCTTGTAGCCTCCGATCGGCGGCTCGCCGGTGTAGCTGTTTCTGGGACACTCGAGGCACGGCACGAGACCGGTAGGCGAGTACGTTCCGTAACCGCAGACCGGTATGCAATCGTCTATGCTCTTCGAACCTTCTTCCTTCGTGTATGTGCCGAATGGACAGCGCAAGCAGGTACCTTGACGATCGCTGTTCTGATAGAAGCCCTTCGGACAGGCTGTACATTGCTTCTGCTTCTCTCCGGCAAAGGTTCCAGCAGGACAATGCACTGAAAATGTGTAAAGAGGTCTTGCAAACAAATTTCTTATGAAAATTGTAAGTATAGATCCATTTAAATAGTTTGCTTACGGCAACGAGGAACGTCCACGGTATCCATGTTCAATATTTCGCCAATGCTGCACGTGAAGCCCCTGCTAATGGACGATTTAAGAGCACGAAGAGGTGGGCACTGATTGCCAATCGCGGAAACGTTCAGTAGAGGTTCGATAGCTGCGCTCGCATGAGGAACCGATAAATCGAAGTTTAGATTCACCGTGGAACCGCAAACATCGTACAGTAGCGCTTTACGTTGTGCCGGAACAATCACCAAAATAAAGTCCATCTGAAATTTGTAGAAAATTTGTGTTAATCTTATTTCTCATCAATAATAATTCTGATTTAATTGAATTGAATTAATCTAATTAAAATCTTCATACCTTGAGAACATTTTCTTCGACCAGCAAAGGTATCGATCTGACGAAAGTCACGTTTATATTCACATTGATAGGAGCAGAGCAACGTTGAGTCAAGATATTGTTGAGATTTGTGTAATGTTGAGCCATGAGATCCTGGTACATTGGCAGACAAGCTCGAGAAACGGCGCCATTTGCACGATAAGTTACCGAGGCAGTTACGTGATAATCGGCTTGTTGTGTGTCTAGAAGTATTTTATTATTAGTATAAATTATACTATATAAAATAATATAAAATAATAATGACAAATAAAATTAAGTCATTTCTCGCAACATATTTTTTATCGTTACAGCGTGAGGAGATTTTTAAAGATATCGATATTATTTAGACTGATTATTAATTTAATTATGTGATAATACTATTCTAGCTTTAGGATTGCGTTCTAAAGTCTGTAATGTAACGACGTGCAGTTTTTAATTGTAATTGAAGAATATACATAAAATTCACACGATAAAATGTTATTGGGCACAACAATCTAGCCGCTTTTTACGGCACTTTTCATATTTATCGAAAATAAGATTAATCTTAAAATAAAAAACTTACTTTCGGAAACGCAGTCGGGTACCACCGATGAGGGTGACCATCGTTTGTTAAGGTCACACTCGAATGTTTTTGTACGCGAACCATTGGTGAATCTGTACCCATCCTTGCAGGTCGCTATGCACTGCAGTCCCTTGTCTCCGGGAAGACACTGTATACCACCATTAGCCGGTGGTTTCAATTCCCAATCGACGCACGGAGTTGCTTGGACCGAAACTTGGAAGTGACATGTCGCTCTGTTGCCGCTGGAGTCTGTTGCATATACCGTGACGTTTTCAAAATCGCCGATTCGAATCATTGCACGTTCCGGTACGAAAGTGATTTTTACGGGACCGGACGCGTCCGTGGCGTTGATACGTTTTCGTGTCTCGTTGAAATTGATGGAGTAACTCTCTTGTCGATCGATTAGTTCGATAACGTAGCTCTGAGGGCAGCTCAATTTCGGTGGAGTTATATCTACGACATCAGAATGTTAATTAATTTAATATTGCTTAAATTAAATAATATTAATTAATAATTTAACTTACATAAAATAAAAAAATATTTACATTTAAATATAATATTATATGAAACGGTAAGTATTTTTAAACATACGTTATTAAAATGTAAGATAAATCAATTACAATCAGATAAAATAAAATATTAAATAAATTGAAAACTGTCACTGACCTGGAACAGTGATGTTGATCTCGCAAATAGCTACATTGCCATCGTAATCGAAAGCTATGTATTTCACGAACGTGTCTTCGAAGATTCGAATGGGAGTTTTGAAACTTTGAGGCTTGACTTCCACGCGGGCGATACTGCCACTGTTGTCGACAGCAGTTGGCACTGTAAAGTTCACCGGCAACAATTCTCCGTTGGGTCCCTTTTGCACGACTATTGGTTGCTGCGGGCAGTTCTGGAAGACCGGCGCCTCGTTGTCCACACAGGGCGAGAATCCGTAATCGTAACCCAGCAGCGGCTCGGTCATCGGTTCCTCGCATCCCATAAGTTCGAACTTCAGACAGGCGTTGTCCATGTAGCTGACGATACCGAGGATCACGAAACGGGCCTGCACATACTTGGGCAGGGTAATCATCGCCAGCTCGCCGTAATTTCCGGGATCGCGCATAGTCAGATTGAAATTCGGGAAGTAAACGACGTAATTCTCGCTCTCCGACTGTTTGTAGAAGAAACGGATCTCGGTAGGTCTGCCGACAATGTCATTGGTGATTACGCCCTTCACGAGGATCGCCTTCACCCGATAGACGCGACCGAGATCGACGCTGACGTAAGTGAAAGCCTCCTGCTTGCCGCACCAGCCGGTCACCGAGTTCAACCGGACGTTCCTGGCCTCGTAGTTCGGTCTCTCGGAGGTGGCGTTTATCGCCGAGTCCGGAATGCGTCCGGAGGCCAGACCGAGGGGCCTGATGACCTTGCACTCGGGCTCGCGAATGCAGACGATCGGTCGCGGACTGATGAGGATGTAGCCAGGCCTGTTGCAGCCGAATTGCACCTCCGAGCCCTGCTCGTAACTACGCGCCATTTGAAAACCGTCGCTCGGCCTGCCAGGATCCTCGCAGACCGGACCTTCGCATCGCAAGTTGCCAAAGTCCCAAACGCCGTTCGCCTGACAACGCACGACGTTGTCGTTGCGGTTGGTCTGGCCGGCCAATTTGAAGGTGTCTTGACAGCCGAAGAAGAACGAGGATTGATACTTGGTGTCCAGGTACTGGCCATACTCGGCGCCGGGCGTGGGAAGCGGCTTGCCGCAATCCACGCGAGGGCAAGCCGGCTGCAAACCGGACAGCCAGTAATCGGGAAAGCCGGGTTTGGGATTGTACACGCATTGACGGAAACCGGATGTCGCGGTGTTGCGCAAATAACGGCCGTTGCTGCCGCATTTCAAGGTGACGTTCTGCTTAAAGGGTACCAGCACGCTGGCCTCGTCATTTCGAATTACGGTAAGACCCTCGTTTTTATCATCCGGCAAGGATACACATTTCGCGTCTGTAAAAAGTTAAAGTAGGATTTGAATTATCTTGAAAAATTTATATGAGGAATTTTTTTGTGAAAAGATTATATCTTCTTGTACTGTAAAACGGGAATGCGACGAAAATTTATGTGCGATAAGAAAAATTTTTGGACATTCTGTATATTACTTACATTGACATTCGGGAATGGTTCCGTTCCAAACTCCGGCAGAGGTACAAATTACAGCCGAAGATCCGGCTAAAACGTAACCAAAATTGCACTGAAATCTGACGAGTTCGCCAAAGTGATGCTGCTCCTACAATACATACGAATTCCCACATTTTAGGAAATATTTACATATTACAATAATAGTCATAACAATTAATATTTTTATTCAAGCAACGATGAGAGCGTGTTATTTAATTTTTACCTTAGTTGACAATAATTTTCCATTTTCCGGTGCTATTAACGGCGGGCACATGACTGGTACACACGTTTTATTTCTCTGATATAGATCCCCATCCCTTTCGCCAGTTTCTGATTTCATCAGGTCGAAACCCGCCGTGCCGTTGCCCTTGTACAGTTCAAAGCCCGTGTTGCACATGCAGGAATAGCTGCCGGGGCTGTTAATGCACTTCTGATGGCAACCACCATTCCTGGTAGTGCACTCGTTAATGTCCGAACATTCCAATCTAGTGCAACCCATGATTTCTAGCTTCACGCACGGCGCACCGACGTAATCCTGTATCTTGAATCTCACGTAGCGTGTCTCGATTGGTACAGGTAGATTCAGAACGGAAAGCGAACCTTCCAAAATTCTAAACTCCACCGGCGTGCCGTCTGAATTGCCTAACGTCAGATAATCCTTGAAGACATCCGTCAAATCATTCGTGTACTGAATCCGCAAGGCCGACGCGTACGCGACGTTCCCGTCAAGCCTGGTTACGATCTGCGTGCGGAAACCACGAATGATGGTCGGCGCTTTCATATCGATTGTCACCCAGTTTGCGCCCGGCTCGATGTTGTTGCCGCACCATCCATCACCGTTCAAACGAATACCCTTCAACAGTAAAAAGTACATGAGTAATTGATATTATAAAAAGATATTATAGAAAGAGGAAAGGATACAAGATGAATAGAAACTATTAATCTTACGGTTTTTGTATATCCATTTTCCGAGCTTGAAACCGTGATCGACTCGTCGGGGATGCCTCCATTGATAAGACCAAGATCGCCGATTGGCCGGCATTCCATAGTCGGTGCAAAGCCCGATTTGCATTTGCAAGTGAACGCACCGGGATTGTTTATGCATTCCGTGGACGCCAAATCGCATTGACTCGATGTGCATTCATTTATATCTATGGAAATAAACAGTAGAATATGAGGCGACCGCGCATTTCGCGTTATGATAAACAATTATGTTGTAAAATCTACCTTCGCAAGTCGGCACATTATCAAATCGTTGATAAGGGCCGCATTGTATGATATTTGATCCAGTCAATTTGTATCCTTTATTGCATTGCACCCTAACTTCATCGCCGAAGAAGTACTCCCTGCCAACATCAACGACGAATCCATTTTTGATCGTAGGTAGTAGCGGACATTTGGCACCTGTAAAAAAAGAAAAAGGTGTCGTGTTATTATCCGCTATCATCCACTTAATCTTATATC
>VBVR01005882.1:0-11189 GCA_011638315.1 Tetramorium parvispinum
ATATTGGATCGACCATTTTGAAATTTAAAAATCTGACTTCAGATTTGTATCAGCGACCCAAAAAGCACGGGTGTACCAAGTTATCCGTTAAAAATTAGAAGAAATATTCATGGTGCGTCTATAGACGTCATTACCAGTCGTGGCACTTTTTTTTCGCGTCTATAGACGTCATTACCAGTGAACTGGTTAATAAAATTAAGAAAGAGAAAAGAGACAAGTCGAAAGAAACATGCACATTAGATTAAAAATGGTACATATCACATGATCGATATCTATTAGATTAAAAATAATAATTAGTATACGAGATTCACAAATGTATCTAATATTGGAATTTATATTTTAATAGAAAACTTATTATAATCATTTTTATTCGTATCTTTGCAAGACATCCATATGCACATCATGTGCAGCACATGTAAATGCAGGTTTATACATCATAATATTCATCTATTATACAACTTGCTCCGATATATTATAAGAAACTTAATTGTATGTTCCAATAATAAATCTTTCAAGCATTGTCGCCATTAATAGCTATGATTGTACATACATGACCGAAAACAAATTAAGCTCCAATAAGGAACGAGGCGTTACGATATATGACGCGCAAAACGCTCAACTAATTATTACATTTAACTATTTTATGATTTTATCGATCGCTACTTCCGCTTTTGAATATATTCTGAGACAATGAACATCACTGACACAAGAAGGTCACTGTATATTGCTTATACAACACTTTCATTTGTCCGCAATTCGAGGTCATATTTTTTATTCCATTCATCTACCTGATTATGTTCTCTTACATATCTATTGTTAATTTTCTTGGACTACTCATCTTTTATGGTCAGTTGGGAAATTTAATGTAAACGTTTAATGTAATTTAATGTAACAATTTAATGTAAACGTTTGCGCCAAGTGCAACGATTTTACTGCGGCTTTGAGGATCAGCAGCGCATTACGGCTTATCAAATTTCGTATGTATGTAATTTGAATATTTGCATATTGATACATTTCGCCAATCGTCATATAAATCATACGTACGACTCACGGATCGAATCGACATTTTATTGTCAGCATATTGCGCATTCGTTCTTCTTGATAAATTGTCTTGAGAAATTTATGCAGATATCGCGTTATCTTTGTCGCTAAATGGCCAAAATTTATGTTTTACCCGAAACACAACATTAAAATTTTGTTTACTTATGTGAAAAAAACTGCATAAAAAAGGTTATGTTAAATAATTGAAATTATTCTTTTTTTAGTTGTTTAAAATAATAACGAACATTTGTATTATGTGGTGTTAATAGTCTTAACGTTATGCAACAATTAAGCATTAATAGATTCCTATTATATTCCTGTTAACTCTGTAAAGAGAAAAAATTGTTTAATATTCTAGAATTCAAATGAATTTTAAGATATTAATGTCTTAGTCCGAAATAACAGTCATGTATGCATATTAATTGTTATCTGTCTTTTTTAAACAGTAAATAATTTTTTGTTATAAAGATTACTCAAAATAATATATAATTTTTTGAATATTTTTTAAATTAATCTTATCGTACAAGGAGATATCTTTCATGAATCATACAAGAGTCAGAAAAAAACTGTCACTTTACCATCTGTGCCTTTAATGTACATATTGCTCTCCTCATCAAGTTATAAGTTATATAAATGATTAATCACTAATGATCACAAAGAGAGGACTCCGTTTGCCTACATCGTCGTTTACACATGTACCTATTGCGTACAAACATATTACATACAAATTATACACACGACCATATTGCGTACAAATATATTGAAACGAAACCCATCTCGATTCGCAACTGCGTAAATATTCGTTCATGTATATAAGCAGTAGAAGACGTGAAGAAGTGACATTGAATTTTCGAAATTCTGTCGGAAACACGTTCTTGTACAGTATATTCGTCATGTTATCACTAGCATGGATTTTGGTTATCGTCGCCATTAGTGGTAAGTGTTCTAATTAAATTTAAGTAGTTCAATTCGACTTTCATTATTTTATAAATTTTACTCGCTAAGCAATTATAGCAATGTTTGAAAGAAAAATTACATTTTAAGTTTCAAAAATTACGCGAATGCCAAAATGGTTTAACTATACACGCTGTGAGGATTAGACTTGCATTGTGTGTGAAGTAAGATAAAAATTGTTATCTCTCTAATCACTTTTACAAAAAAAGTCACTATTAAGAAAATGATCTTTTTCATCTTAACAGAAAAAGAACAATTAATCAGATAATAATAAATAAAAAAAACAGTATTTTTAGAAAGTGACAATAAATATTTATATCAGGTGCCAATGCTGCAACACAAAATGATGGTGATTGTGATATTACTCAGCATCCATATGTCGTATCGATTAAAAAGAACGGCAAACACGTATGTTCCGGCGCTATAATTGACAAATTTCATATCGTCACGTCGGATCGATGTGTTCCACCATTCAAGCATATCTGGAATACTGGAATGAACAATATATTCATAGTGAGCGGCACGAGCAGCCTCAAACCCGGTGGCGTTAATACCTTTGTTAAAGAAATGTTCTCGCAAAATCATCACGTTAACCCGCTTGACAATGAAGTCACTAGCGGACTTGGTGTAATTAAGGTATATATTCATATTTATACTTATCGTTTCTATACAAGAATTAAAAGTTCACACACGCACACGTTATCATTTGTTTCGATATTTGAATAATTAAATATCACATAAAATATGTTTAATGGATTATTTTTGACATTTAAATAATTCAAACTTTTTCGTCTAATTCTTTTTTTAAATTAAAGTGCTAAAGATTATTAATTAGATGCTCTATGGTGATTCAAGCATCGACTAAAATGCTGAGATCTAAAAGGAATCTTTTATTATAGAAAATTTGTCATTTGTTTTTTCGTGATATCGAATGTAAAAATTATAGTAACATAATAAACTTTTGCAGCTCCTACGACCACTTCAATTCGACGAGAAAGTACAACCGATTCCGCTATCTGAAACGGAAGTACCATTGGGCGCAAAATTGCAAATGGTTGGTTGGATGATAGCCGATCATGAGAAAACGACTGCGAATCTGAAGCAAGTATCGTTAACAACGACAGATCCTAAAGAATGCCAGACATTCCACGAGAAAAAGCTTTCTGAGTCTGAATTCTGCACTCGAGCGGAACCCGAAAGTAATTATTGCAAGGTAAGAAGATATTATAAAAAATATAATATTAAAGAAATGGTACATTTTGTTAAATATATGCTACATATCTCTCTTGATTCTGCGTTACAAATATCATTTTTATTAGATATTTCTTATTATTAACATTTATTGCTATTAATAAGTAGCAAAGACTATAGATAATTTTGTTCAAATTTTAGAAAAAAGTTTTCTTTTTCGCGCGTTTCTAACAAATAGTCGTAGTATAATATTTTTCACACAAGTTTTTTGTTAAATACAATTATATTTAAAAATTAATGTAAAAGGTAAGATATAAAAGAATAGTAATGATAATAGATATATATGTCACATAATATGTAAAACAGGTACAAATACAAGAGAATAAAATAATAATATTAATAATTATTATTTAGGGTGATAGCGGCAGCCCTCTGATTTATGAAGGCAAACTTGTTGGTCTAGCTACTTACAGTATTTCATGCATCGATACTCCGATACCAGATGTTCATACCAGTATAAGCAAGAATATCGAATATCTCAAGGAGATAATGAAATCATAAAAATTTATTCACGTCATATTTTTAATTTTCATTTTAAATACAAAAAGTATGCAGATAAATATTCAGACAATATTAAGAAATAATAAATTATATTACAATATAAAACAAATCAGCTAATCATACCATGTTGTACAATAATAATTTGTAATACTATGTAATCAAATATTATGTTCTTGACAAAAATTTTACAGAAAATAAATTTTTCATATTATTAGCAAAAACATACTTGCCGATTATTTCAAATGTCACGTATATATAAATTATAAATTTCTGAAGAGTATAAGTATGCCAAATATAAGTCAAATGTATCATTTACGATATGTAGTAATAATTTGCTTTTGTTTAATCTATTTTATATCAGTTTTATTTAAACAAACTTTTAAATAACAGATATAATATGTGAACGTTTTAATATTTAATGATTCAAAAAATGAATAATACATAATTGTCCAAGAAACCAATATATTGCAGTACAGAAAATCTTTTTTCTATGATTGGTTATTCTATAATTGAATGGTTATTTTATATAATGTAAGATTAGTCATAAATTAATATTATTTTAATGTATGTGTGTTGCATATAAATTGTATTATATCCATTTTATATGAATTTGAGTAAAGCAAAACATCGAATTATAGCCTTTCAAAATTAAAGATTATAGCTGCAAATTTTATTCTTAATGCAAAATTTCGAGTATAAAAAAATGGATACATATTGCAATAATATAAATTAAATTACATAAGTTATATTTTATTGTTTTATAACGGTGATACACAAATTAAAACCTATAACTCAGAAATTAAATTAAATAAATTAAATAATTCTTTAATAATACTTATGAGGAATTACATAATTTGGTTTCGATTAGTGAAACTACACCCTCATACATTTACTAACTTCTTATATAATGTACTATATTTCACTTAACAAAGATACCAAAGAGATATGTAACAGTCTTATTGGCATATCGCAATTGAACTAAGAAAATATTCAATAAAAAACACTGACATTATAACATTATTTTAGATATAAATGCACTTAATCAATTTTTTCAGTTCACGATATATTCTAGCTATGGAAAAATCCAAGAACATTGTCAAAAATTTAGATATCAGATTATCCCTTATCAGTTTTAATAAGCTGAAAGCTTTATCTAAACCCATGAAGACATTTTCTCAATTAACTCAAAAAAAAAAAACATTGTATATAAAATATCCTGTAGATTGCGAAGCATTCTATGTGTGTCACATATTGTTTCAAACAACTAAAAACCAAAATTTCAAAATAACGCATAAAAATATTTGTTGCGTGCACATATCTGACTACTTTTCAACATTCTGGTCCTCGAAATACAGAGTACGATTTTGCTAGACTATAGTAAACTAAAAGTCTTGATATTTCAAACTTTAGTAGAAAAACTTTCACATATCGTGCATCTTCAGCAAAATGTTAATCGATAACTACAGTACAGGGCCGGTTTTAAAAACAGTGAAATTACTGTTAAATTGTGTGGTAAAAGAAAAATATTACCTAGATGAAAAATTTTCTTTTAGCAAAGAAATGAATAAATTCAGACAATGCTAGAATTTAGAGAGTCCTTATCAAACATTTAATGAGAATTTATAAAGCTACAATTTTGCATATTATTTCAAACATATGATTTTATGAAAATAAATTTACTAAAACTATATTTTGATATTTTTTAACAATGTGCATTATAAATATATTTAACATAGTACTTTAAATTTTCTACGTAAAACAATTTTGAGGTTTGTGAAACATGTCGAGTAAGTATCTGAACTTATATGCGGCCCTTAATCGAAGTTGACGATAAGTCGCAGTTGTTTAGTTCACAAAGGGGAAATAAATACCCCTATAATTCAGTTTCCCCTAAGGCTAAACAACAGCTATAAGCGGCAAGTGCATTCTTGTTACGAACGTGTGAATTATTAATAGCGACGATATCCACTCAGAGGAGTAAGGAAAGTTTGTCAAGTTTCTATACATGATACAGTTCGTATTGTAAGCTGCTAAGGATATGATCACGTTGCAGACATGATAAAAGAGGAAGTTTGCCCCACCGTAACTGATGATATGATTATCTCGATGCATTCGGGACAAAAAGGTACTTTTTTTTCGATAATCAGAATATGTGGAGAAAATATTTTTTTAATAAATTGCAAATTTAATACCATTTTCTATTAATTACGCGTGCAGAAGTTACGTATAAAAAGTGAAGAATATAACAATCGAACAAAAACATTTTCGCGTAGATATATTATAAATGTATAAATAACGAGTAGTACGCTGTGAATGAAAAAAGTCATGTGTTTCAATCTTAGCAAAATATTAATCAATGACCGATATTAATAAAAAAAACTAAAATTAGTAAAAATTTCTATTAATTTTATTTTTAATGTTTATCGGAAAATAGATTACAATTGGGTTATTACATTAAATCGATCTTGCTTGGATTTGTTTGGGGTTTGGCCGGAACATGACAAAACCTCACGAAAGAAATTGATGACGAATGTACGCGTGATTATTATATTAAATATAATTATTTGGAGTACCATTATTCCAACCTTCCATTCTCTCATTAGAATATGGGGCAATATTATGTCTATGATCGATAATCTGCAATACAGTTTACCGCTTACAATAGCAATAATGAAACTTATTCTCTTGTGGCGGAGGAAGAAAGGTACTGTACAAACTTGAACGTCACAAAATTTTAAATTAAAAGAAAAAAAACGTATACATATAGAAATATCAATTTTATTCAATTTTCATGATTTTCTCACAAGGAATCTCAAAAAGCAATAATAATAAAAATTCAGTTAATAATAATAAAATACAGTTAATAAGATATTTGATAGCATTCTTGTTAAAACAAGAACATTTTAACATAGACACATATACATATACATTTTATACATGTAATAATCAATTTTAAATAATATTTATATTTCTTTAACATTAAATATTTTATTGCATTTTATTCTCGTTCGTATATTTAGCATTTTAATTATAATCCTCTTCTATTAGATTTTCTAAAAAATTTCATTATTGTTATTACTTTATTAATAATTTTCACGGCAAAATTAATAATATAATTCTAACGTGCGTATTTTATTTTTAATAGTTCTCATACCAATTCTAAAAATGATTAAAGAAGACTGGATAAAATTAAAGTCAGAAGAAGAAAGAATTGTTATGATAAGGCGAGCACGAACGGCACGTTTTATCATGATTTGGGGATATTTCGTCATGCTTCTCTCATTCATTTTAATTGTAATTCTTCCTACCTTTAACATATCAATGAGATATATGACAAATATTACCGATCCGGGCAAAGTGTTGCCAGTGCAAACATATTATGTATTCAACGTAAGTAACAGCCCGTTTTATGAGATGATTTTCATTCTACAAGGTTTTAGCATGATGGCAGCCGGTGCTGTATACTCCGGCACAGATTCCTTTATGGGTTGTGTAGTCTTCCATGTATGTGGTCAACTCGAAAATTTCAGGACACGTATTCTTAATCTAGATAAATTTAATCACTTTGAGAAAGCACTATCTTCTACCGTGCAGGATCATATACGTCTTATCAGGTACAGTATAGATTGAATCAAACAAAAATAAATTTACAAATTTTACAGACATATGTAAGTACAGATGTATGTAATAAATTTAACACTATTTTAACAATATTTGATGATTATAAATGTGAATTATACAATATAATGTCTTTAGTTTGACATTATTGTAAAAGTTTTATGTGCTAAGTCATAAAATATTAAAAGAATATAAAAAGTATTAAAAAAAATAAATTTCATACACTGAGGATGGCCGAAACCAATGTGCCGAAACGTTTATAAAATGTTGTTATTAAAATATTTTGTTATTAAATTGAGAGCAATTACCAACCAGCTCTGTCTCTAAAAGCGGTGTTTTACTTTTATTTTATTAAAGTATAAAAGCTGCTATTTATCATAATTATAAAAGATATTTTCTTTTGCTTTTATATACATATTCAAGAATGAAAAAAAGGAGGAAAAAATCATATTTATATTATTTCTTATTAAATTTCGCTTACAGATGTATTAAAATCATTGACAATACATTTAACTTGATGTTGCTTGGTCTGCTAATTTATTTTGGCATACTTTTTGCTCTGCTTGGATTTTTATTTATCACCGCAAGTATTTTCTAATTGGTATTATTATTATTAAATTTTCTCTCTGTATAATGCAATCATCAAGATACAAAAATTTTTAATTAGAACTGTATATTTCAATTTCTTCTCTACTTTATACTTCAAATTATATATTTATGATTTTATTTAAATTATTTTTAACATGTTATGCTTGTAAATTAGTTTACTTGTAATCGCACAACACAATGTGCACATATTCATATCACTTTTCTCAAAAGACAACGATACATTCTAATTTTTAATAATTTAAATAACTCTTATTAAACCTGATTACATTAACCATTTTTTATATTTATCTCTTTAGGTAAAACAGTTTCTTTAAAATTTCTATTTATGTTGTTTTTAATGCAGGTAATGACACAAGGTAGCAATATCTCCATCGCTCGACTCATTTGCATCTTTACGACTTTCATTAATACATTTACACATATGTGTCTTTATTGTGTGGTTGGCGAAATTTTGGTTATACAAGTAAGTATTGACAATTGACATTATAAATATCACATTTTTTTATGACTTATCGTTAACATGACACGTGCATATCAAATAATATTCATTTATATATTATAATAAATATAATATTATATATCTATATTAATAACTGTTTTCTGAAATACTATTTATCATAAGTGTGATGGGATTTTCGAGGCTACTTATCACTACAAGTGGTATAATCTAAAGCCGAGGCAGGCCAGAAATTTAATAATTATAATGATGATGGCCAATAGGCCATTGCACCTTACTGCAGGAAAATTTTTTCCTATGACGATGGCGACGTTTTGTAATGTAAGATTTATTAGAAATCAACTTAATCATTTGTACAATACAAATAAAGTTCTCCCTACTAGTTTTTACAAGTATACATTGTACAACAAGCTATTAAAAATTGTGCAAATCTATGTCTGATTATTTTGTATAATTTTATTATATTTTAGTTGTTAAAAACATCGGGTGGCTATATATCGGTATTACTGGCACATCGTAATTAAACTAAAAATGTTTATCTACAAATCCACAATGTTATTACTATAAAAAAAATTACTTTATCAGTAAAATTTTAATGGTGTTTCTTATTGTAAAAATGTATTTTGTTGAAAATTAATTCTATATAGATATTCTAATGTTTCTATGCTATTTTGATAACCTTCCCCTTTTAATAAAAATAATGAATTAGTCCATGTTATGACTTTTATTTTAGAAAAGATGATGAAGAAGATGAAGATTTTAATTATTACTTTTTTACATTTTTACTGAATTCTTTAGATAATGATACAAAGTTATGATCTTTCCGTTGGTCAATTAATGCTCATTTTATCAATCTTCATCATCTCTACATTTAAACGTATGATTCTTTATTGCATAATAGGAGAACTTTTAATTTTATATTCAAATATTAATTATACTTTTGTAAGAATGTATGAGTATTTATTATATTTATTATTTGATATTACCTTTGCAATATTATTCTAGTGTGATTAGATTTTCGGCACTATTTGCCAAAATATACGACACAATTTAAAACCAAAACAGAAAAGAAACGTATTAATTATTTCAATCAAAACCAACAAACCGTTGTGTCTGCAGAAAATGTTTTTTATGACACTGATTTACACCTTATTTAAATATATTATTATATATTTCAGTTAATAAAGACATCAAAAGTACATACATACATACATATATATTCATATATATATATATATATATCGTATTGACATACCGCAATAAAATGAAAAAATTATTCAGCTAAAATATCAATATAATATCGTAACATGTGAGACAAACGATGAAATAATGAAAAACCAAAATTTTAGAACATAGCACAAAGGTACTTATTACCTGCACATATCTGACTGTTTTTCTGAAGTAGATTATTTTGATTCTTGAAATATAAAATTGTAGAACTACTTTGCGCGACTATTATTGAAAATTTTGATATTTCGAACTTTAACAGAAAAACCTTCACATATCATCCACCTTCAGCAAAATGTTAATCGATGACTATTGCACAGGGTCGGTTTTAGAGACTGTAAAATTGTTAATTTAACAAAAGAAAAATATTATCTTTATCAAAAATTTCTTTTGTAAAAAAAATAAATAAATTCAGAAAGAAGATGCAAAATAGCGTTTAGAAGGAACATTCAAGAGTCAATATTATAATTCTATAATTTTGCATGAGTACAGTTTCAAATTTTTGTTATGTTTTCAAATAAATTTATTAAAACTGTATTTTGATATTTTTTAACAACATGCAGCATAGATGTGTCCAATATACATTAAATTTTCTACGTAAAACATTTTACAATTTGTAAAATATGTCAAATAAGTATCTAAAGCCTATATGCCCTTCATCGAAGTTGATGACAAGTCGCAGTTGTTTAGTTCACAAAGGGGAAATAAATACCCCTATAATTCAGTTTCCCCAGGCTAAATAATGTAGCTACAAGCTTCACGCGCATTCTTGTTACGAACATGTGCATTATTAATGATTACGGTGTACACTCGGAGCAAGTAAGAAAAGTAAGTCTGTCAAGTTTCCGTACATTGTACAGTCATATTATAAACTGCTAAGGGTATGATCACATTGCAGACGTGATAGAAGAAAAAGCTAATTCCGCGGTAACTGCTGATATGGTTTTCTCGACTTATTCGGGACCATAGACGTATTAAGATTTATTTAGAAATTTAATATTAAATTTCTGCCCTAATAACTGTTTTCTGGGATACTATTTATCAAGTGTGATAAGATTTACGAGGCTACTTATCATTATAAATGGTATAACTTAAAGCCAAAGGAGGCCAGAAATCTATTGATTATAACGATGATGGCCAATAGACCACTTCATCTTATTGCAGGAAAACTTTTTCCTATGTCGATGGCTACGTTTTGCAATGTAAGATTTATTATAAATCAACTTAATCATTTACAAAATATTAGTAAAATTTATTAGTTTTTTATTATTAGTTTTTTTATAAATATTCATTGTAAAACGAAGTATTAATAATTGTACAAATCCGTACCAAATTTTATATAACTTTGTTTTATTTCAGCTGTTAAAAACCTCGGGTAGTTATATCGGTTATATTTGTTAAAGCAGAGAATAGTTGGTATATGAAAAGTACACATAAATATGTACTTTTCATATACCAACTATTCTCTGCTTTAACAAATTATTTCTGTTACAGATATTAAGCGTTAAGGTTAATGGAACACAGTAATATG
>VBVR01005883.1:0-11188 GCA_011638315.1 Tetramorium parvispinum
GGGCGGGAGGAAGGGAAGAAGGTAGGAAGGAAGAGGGAGGACGAGGGCCCCCGGGATGCTCTCGAAGGAGAAGCGCCGATGAAATAGTCGGAGTGCATCGAAAAGCAGGACGGACGGCGGAAGCCGCGCGTCTCTCGCGCATTATCGTTCGACGCACTCGCTGAATGACGCGCGACGAATTTAATTAATGAAGATCGCGCCGCACACGTCGTTCCGCGCATTAAACGTCTAAGAATGTATAATACGTGACCGACCGGGAAAATGAAGGGTAATACGGGGCCGTGGACGTGGTACCGTTGGCTCCGGTATTACGATTCTACGCAGTTGTGCGATTCCAGCGTCGAGCGCACGACTCTTTGTACCACGCCACGCTTCATCCCACTTTAAGCCCGGGCACGGTTATGACGTGCGCGAGTGCGTGTCTACGTATTAGACTGAAAATTTCAGGGGCCGCGCCCCTTTCAGCGTTCGAGCGGCGCCGCGCGAGTGCGCCTTAACAAACGGAAAATATAGATCTCTAAACATCGATTAGCGTTATGAATTTACGCACTCTCGCAGCCACATATTAAAGATGTAACGGCGAGGCTGAGCGACGTAAATACGTAATGGGAAGCCTGCAGCTAATGTAACGGCATTATAAATAAAGTATCAGAGTCAAGCCAGGCATCTTGTACGCCTCACTTTTTAATAATGAAGTTACCGTCTAGTTTCTTTTCCCGAAACTACGGTCCTCGCAAAGTCTTAAATAATTCCGAGTGGTATCATAAATAAATCGATTATTGCAGAGAAGGTATGAGTCAGTTGCGTTGTGCTTTACGAATGCGCGTGACTCAGAAAGATAAGTTATTATTTATTATACTTGCGGCGGTGTATTGCATACCAAATTTGGAAATAGATAATGCTTAAGCATTAAGCCTGTTTGTATTCTTACTCGTAATTCTTGTAGCATTAATAATAAATAACTACGGGAGCTTTTACCGCTCGTTTTCCTTGAATCCACGCATTCATTCAGACATATCACGACGACGAGAACGACGCTCGATTCGTTCATTTCTATTCAACGATAGACAGACTAGTCGACGGTAAAATTAAATTTTAACAGTACTGTTATTCGCTCGAGGATTATTTGCGCCTCCGAGCATCTGAGCCTTCACGATAATTTTCGTCCGGGATCCGTTCCCTGCTGTCCTTTGTTTGCACGATTTAATTTCGTTACCAATGGGGAAGCCAGACGCATAGACGATACTTTCCTCTATTTGTTCTTTTTTGATTTACGGCGCCCACCTGACCGGCATTTGCATTGAAAAATATTTTCGTCGTTCTGTCTGAATGCCCAGCAGAACGCACATATTCAACCTTCTGAATTTTATACCTGCTCATGGAAAACAAGCGACAAGGGCAATCGGCTTATGTGCACCGCTCGCAAAAGCCCAAAGGTATACCCTATCGGGTCTCCTTACAGGCGTGGCGGCCCACCGATAATTGCTGTCCGAGAGTGGATACATTTACCTACTAAGGCGCATTATGACGGATTCTTTGAAAACATTTTTCGGATATTTTTCTTTTCCCTGTTTACTCGACACTCCCCTGCCTCCCTTTCCCGAAATTCGACCTTCGAATACGCATGCTATTCTACTCCGACATTAATCGAATAATAACATTATAGAAAATACAAAAGACGACGATAGATTATATGAATTTATCCGATATCTATTTTTTCTTTTCGAGTTAATGGCTCGGATATTTCGAGTTAATGGCCCACCAGGAAGTTTATTTCGAAAAAGTCCCGTAACGAATCGCATGTTTATCATTACTTTACATTCTTTACATTTTTTTCCTATTTATCTTCTTAGATTTTAAGTCATCTCTCAGTTCACTCGCAGAATATGTCAAAATAGTTATTTTTTTAAACGTTCGTCCGAATCTGGCGATGCCGGTGATCGATGCGCAAAGAACTGTCAGTAATTGCGATTCACGCGTGTGATACGTACCACACGTATCGATCTTTGTAACGCATCGCTGATCGTTGCTCAATCATTGTTTGCCGCTGGAAGTATCGTTTACCATCGTTCTTCGACCGCGGTCTGTCTCTGTTATTGCTAAGAGGCGCACGATGACGCACGGTGCTCGAATAAACCGCGAGTCCGATGTCGCGCGCGTGATCCCAACCAGGAAAGAAAACATATCGCGAATGGGATGTGGGGGCGAAAAAAATATTTTCTCGCTCTCTCCAGGCCGTCTGGCCCGGCGCGCCAAATGCGCCGAATGCATCAGTTACTGGCCGACGAGTGGTCTATAAACCAACCTGAACTCACGATTTCAACATCGTCGCGCCAAACGAAACGCGATGTTATCGGGTTACTTGATAAAAATCATGCGCATAAAATGAAATTGCGTCGTGAAGTCGTACTTAATATTGTATATATCAAAAAGTTAATATTGTTAATAATATAATAAAAATAAAGTTCGGACAATAATGAAAATGTTGCATAATGAAGAAGAAATATGTTTGCTTTGGTAAAATATAATATAATATAAATAAAATACAATTGTTTAATATTTAAATTGTACTAATTGAAAAATACAAATAATATTTGTTTTGCCTCCTCTTATTTTGTCAAAGGTAAACAAAACGGTTAAACTAAAGATTTTAAAGGCAATTCGAGGTAGTCAAAATCCGGACACTGTGTAAAATTGTAATTGTAGCAATCTAAAACCGAAATTCTTTTATCGCCTTATATAAAATAACATTTTTGTTTTATGATAAATCGAGTAAGATCGATGACTAATACTAAAATAAAACTGTAAGTATATCATGTGTTCTGAAACTAAAGTTATTTATCTGTCATTTCACGTCTTGATATTTTTAAAGGGTTAAATCGAATTAGTTCGAAAAGGCATGTCGCGAGACCTTTCGAAAAGTAGGCTACCGAATAATTCGCGTTATTTGTGTCGCTGATCGAATATTTCGTCGAGGTAACATCGAGCGGAAGCGGGGGCTAGTACTTAGCATCCTTTATTTTTACGCGGCGCGTGTTTGTCCCCGAGGCGGGATAGCTCGAAAGCTCGGCGATATTTCCAGCTTGGCTTGTCGTCGCGCGGCCGCGGGGACTTGCAGAAAATTACACGCTCCTTTGTCTATGCAAGACAATTCAGTCGCTTTCGCATTCAAAGCGTGACCAATAGCGAGAGGCGCCGGAACTCCGGAAGATGTGGGTTTTCGTCGGAGTTAGCGAACGCGGCGCTCCGCCGGCGAATACAAATCAGGTCATCCTATATGTGGCCGTCGCATATACCTATGTGTACATACACACACCTCGGCTTCCTCCCATCCTCGCTTCCTCTCGCGCTTCCCGCCCCTCAGTGTACCTGTCCGTTTCTGTCCACTCGCTACCGACCACGTCGTACCGGAAGTCGCCGCAACGAATGTGCGGCCACCCACGATCGATCGAGGATCCTCTTCGACGCGACGGGATCGTTTACTCCGTTTCGCTCTTTCGCGAAAAATAAAGCAAACGCCAGTAGTTTATTTTTTATGAAAACAGAGACCCGAGAAGTGTTCGGAACTCCAAGCCCAAGTTTCCACGAATCTATATCCCACCTATGTATCCTGCGTATGTCTTTGCCATCACGACGATAACGATCGGCAATTGCCGTCGCCGCGCAGAGTCTCCTCCGCCTTTCACGTCCGCCAAATTATCGGGCTTAATTGCGAGGAAGATTCGGCCGGATTTCGAGACCTGATCTCGCTCAAACCCCTGCATCATTAAAGCGATTCAAGGCCCGTGAATCCGCGGACGTGGAAATTAGGTCGCAACCGCCAATAAGGAGGCGCCAATTTCATCTCCCCGCTCCGTCGAGGTTTTAACAACTTGCCATTATTAACAGAAGTAATGAACATATCCCGTTAGAGGTCTTAATCGATAAGTGAGGAGAAATCTTAATGAATCTACTTAATGCTGCTAGAGTAGGGTGTGTTTCGTATAAGAAAACCTATTAATTAATCAAACTCGCGACGGTTAATTCCTTAAAAGGATTAATACGTTGATCACTTCGAAAAATTATACCGCTAATTGCCGCTCTTGTTCGAACGATCGTTAGGAGCGCGACGGCGTGGCATCATTGTCCCAGTAAGTTGCTGCCAAATTTCCGTTGGCAATAAATAGTCGCCATTGAGGGGTCGGCGCCGCGGAGGGTCGAATCAAGGATCGAGACGCGATCCAACAGTCGACGCTGTGTTTCGTTAACGGCCGTTACGTTTCGCGGCACTTCTCTTTGAACGAAACGTCACAATCTACGACCGTCAAGTCGCGTTTCCGCGTCAAAATGGCGACCAAGCGGAGTGATGAGCCCCGTCGTCGGTCGCGATAAATCTCGGAGGTGATTGATTAATTGGATCAGTTCCGCGAAAGATCTCGAATTATCCTGGCTGTCTCACTCTCACTCTCTCTTTCTCTTTCTCTTTCTCTCAGCTCGATACTCGTTTGCGCAATCGCGCTTATTTTAGACCGGCAAGTTGTTTTTAATGTGATTAGCGCGCAAATAACATACTACGTGTATTTCTACGTCGGCATAATCCGCATTTTTCTTTCCTCCTTCGTGATCCGCGCGGCAATTCGTCGCTGTTTACTAATTGATGTTTACTCGCCGAAGAGTTAATCGTCGTGATTTTTTTAAATGCGCACGCACACTCGCGCGTCACGTACACACCGGCGACTGTAAATAACATCGACATACCGTGCGTGCGTGTCGATTATTTTCACGGTGACGTAACGCGCCAACGTTTAATTATCACGGCTATAAATATATGTACGGCGTATTTTTAATTTGCGCGGGAGAAAAGAGAAAGAGGGATAAAGGCACGGGAGATGAAGACATTTTTCCCTGTAACCAGCGTGTGCCGTAATACGCGAACAAACGCAAAGCGACTCGGTAGACATTATTTCGTTGCCGATTCAGCTTCCCCCTCTTTGCCCTCAAGCTCTCGTTCACGTGCACCTTATCGGGCCCATCGACCGGACGAAGTTCGCTCGCTCGGGGGATTAATTAAGAAGCGTGATTTCTGCAATTCCGACGCCGCCACCACCGTCACCCGCCGCCGCTGCCGCCGTCGCCGTCACCGTCGCCGTCGCCATCGCCATCGCCACCGCCACCGCCACGGCATTGTAATCAACGCTGTCGAGTATCAGACTGGTGAATGAGGTCCGAAGATCGTCGCCTGCCCACGAGAATGATTCACGCTGCCTACGCAATTTACTACGCTGCTGTAAGTGAGAGTCCGCCCGCCCGTCATAAACAATCGATAGACCGGCTGCAAGCAGCCGCTTGTTTATCACAAACAACCGGCTTTGCCGATTGATTTGTTCTACGTCGTTGTCACTCCTTGGTCACGCCGATCACACGTGCCGTGTCGATATGCAGTGATTTTCATATTTTTCAAATGCAAAAAAATTATTATATCACATTTTTCAAGTTGTGTTTTTTAGAATATCGGTAAAAAATTAACTCTAAAAAATTATTAGCCAAATGAATACATGAAAAGAACGAAATCAATATGCATGACCATGGAAATATGTATATCAACGTTAGATTAGAGGTCTTTATATTAATTTATTCTGTCGCACTAGCACGTATTCAACACTGTCATCCTGAAAAAATATCTACGGCCACCACGTCGCATTTCTCTCGCGCGATTAACGCGCGAATTAACGCGGTCACGCAAATGAGTGTCCTGTACTCATCGCGGTGGTCGCGATAATTAGCCACGACCGGTTTTTGTTCCTTCTTCGTTGTACGATCTGTGATCGATAAATCGCCAGTCCCGAGTCCGAGAGAATGTTTATCAGGACACCTCGCAACACGCGCGGCTCGCTATCGCGACCGATTTCCCTCGAATTCCCGATTAATTAGTCACGTAAACACTAGATACCGTGCCCAGCGATCGGCGCTCTGGAATTCGATGATTGGAACGGCGGAATTTTACGCTGCGGATGTCGAACGCGTAGATGTCACTCGACGTGCGAAATTTTAGCGCCCAAGCTAAAACAACAACGTAGTATCGGGAATATCATGTCGGCGACGAATCCCGGTTGTTATACGCGAGAGAAAAGCGCGACATTTTATCTTATACACAATCCAAAGTGCACTTTATCCAAATTGATACAAACTTTTTTTCGCACTGTAAATGTAACTTACTATATATGTGGACGATCAGAAGATCGAGTATTATCTGACACGCTTTTTAAAAAATTTAGAATCATCTCACACAAGATTTCCAAGACATGTCCTATGAACATTCTTAGAACAGTCATTAAGAATGTTCTTAAAATATTCTTGAGATGTCTTTAGAAAATGTGTGCTATCTGGGATGTTTTGTGAAAGACAGAGAAAGAGGAAAATTGACCTTTAATTACCGTGAGAGCTGATGGCGGTTGTAAAGTTGGCGGGGAAGAGAGCATAAAGCGGAAGTGATATCGGCGCTTCGGGATCGCGGTGTGCGTCGCAATCGGCGTAATTTCGATTATTATGACAATTGCGCACGACTCTGTGTTTGCAGACGCTCCTTTATTTGCGCCGCGTGCCGGCTGTCCCCTTTCTTTCCCGTGTGCAGGTTTCCCTCGCGCACGCATCCATTAATTAGCCGGGCATTTGTTTAGCGCTATTCGAATGCGACCATCACTCTTTGTTGGACCGGCGATTCAACAAAGGCGAGGTAATTATCGTTACAATAATTTTATCGCGTATCATTATGACACACGAGCGTCGTGTGACGATGCACCTTACCGCCTTGCCTACGTCTCCTTCGACGATCGACCGCTACGACTACGTTCGAGTTACGTTGCGGTCAAGAAAGCCGCGCGGCACGTTATTCCTTTCGCGGGAAGCGGTAGTCGCCGCTCGTGATAAACAGTCTTGATATATGAATAATGACGCGCTCACGCACGGCGCGGCCGCGCGTACATCCGCATAGCAGTTTAATGTAGGGGGTTGAAAGAATTATGGGCACTTCTTCGACCACTTCAATTCCAGCAGTTTCATCGAGAATTCGTACAAATCTGAATTAAATTACCGTACAATTATCATCAATAAATCACCGATGCAACTAGACGTTCCATGAGGAGCCATAGTTAGCTTCGTTGCTCGAAGCAATTAGGGGGTTATCTTTTTAAATATGGAATATTCTCGTGTGTGATACTTAAGGAATGTATATTAATGTCCAATTTCGCTCTTTAGTAAGCCAAATATTTATATCTCGTAATTACCGGCCTGTAATTCATCCTACAGAACGGGTATCAAAATCTCTTTAGATCTCCCTCGGAAAATTCTATTTCACGATCTGCGCATTTACGTGGAATCCATTCTGGAGAAATTGTAGCAAAAGAAAGAAATGGTCTCGTTTGTCGTGTCGCGAACGAATTATGACGCGTTAATGCACCATACATTTTCACCTCCGTCATTCCCGGCCGGCTCCGACTTGACGATTCGATTCCCACGATTCGAGCCGCGGAACAATCGCGAGTGCACGAGCATGAATTCCGGCCGGATTAGTCACTCGTGACCGATTTTCCAGCAGATTTTCTGGCACCGGCGCGGCGTGTATGCGCGAGCCGCTATAGAAGACGTCCGATTGCGCATATACCGGGTGTGCTAAATACGCGTTTCCGCATTGTGATGCCGCGCGATCGCGCCGCTGAGGATAGAGTCACGACCCCGATTCCGCACATCCTTAATTACGCGTCACATCCAGCAGAGGTTCGCATCTACTGTTCGCCCGTCTCTCTCGGAGCAAAGGAAAGTTGTCTACGATTAAAATTTCGTGACCTATTTTTATCTGCTTGGAAATTTCTCTATGATCTCTCTTGTCTTTTTCATCGTATAATTATCGCACCTGTCTAATCAACGATTAAATTTTACTGGAGCATGTATTACCCATTTAATAATTAAATAATAGTGTATTATTAATTAATATATTGATTATCGTATAATTCACTAAATTGAATATAAATACTCTATAATTATTTGCGCCCTGCATTCGCATTCATTGTAACGAAGCATTTTGCATCCATGCATAGATACATAATAAGAAGGAATATTGCGCTATTATTGCATCATCTTTTTTTGTCAGATAATTTAGAATTGTCGTGTTTCGCCTAATCCTGCCTTTTGTCGTCGCCGGGCAACAATCTCGGGAGTGACTCTCCGCCGCGCGCCGCGTCCCATCCGAAAATATTCCGCGGTCGAATTTCGGAGTCTGCATTATCATCATCCCATCGAGGTGGGGATCGACGACGACAATGACGCGATCATGCAAACAATGATTCGACTGTTCTCGCTGCGCAACGCGTATTTGAAAGTCGCGAACGGCCTTCGTCGAGAGAGCCGAGATCGAGAGAAAGAGAAAGGGCGGCGGGGAAGGGATGGGATGTGACGGCGATCGCGGGGGATCGTCCAAAGGGGAACAAGGATTTCTGTTCATTGACATACCAGAACGGCCGGCCATTGCCGATTTCGCAAAAGTGTATTTTCGTGTGCTAATTCGTACGGCGAGAGGGAGAGAGAAATTCTCGTCGTCTCGTTCACGGACTACGACAACTGCCTATATGTTCCTTACTTGCGACGACGCGTCGCGACGTAGCAAAGTATACGACGATGACGATAGCGTGAAGTTCGATGACTGCGCGACAAATTCTGCGGAAACCTCCCAAGAGAGTGTCAAGTGCATTAAGTTGTTGACGCCACGCACATGGGAATTTCACCCTCGACATAAAAATATTTTGAATTCAAAGGCGACGCGGGGGAAAATATTATTATATCATCAATAATATTTTCCCAAACACGAAATCTTTTTATGATACAGAGAGAGAGAGAGAGAGAGAGAGAGTGAGAAAAAGCATGATGGTGTTATTTGCAGAGCATATTTCATCGTATTCTTGTTTTCAAAACATCTTGATATCATGCTGCCGGACCTTGTCAGCATTGATTTCCTTGACTTGTCTCAACTCCATAATAAAAGCAATAAAATTATTTTTAGAAGCCTTTTTGACTGTTTACTGCGCATAGCCTTTACCTTTATAAAGACCTCCCAAGAGATCTCAGAAGGAAAGGAAAAGAATTTTTCCGAAGAATTTTTTTTCCTTTTGTATTTACTCTATCATTCATATCTTTCTTAAATGGTTTTACGGCAAACCCAGCAGGCAGGCACATGGTATACATATTTTGCATTCATTATCACGTGACCAGTGGTCAGAAAGTGAATGCGGGCACCGGGCCCTTTGAACCTTCGAGAAGCGCATACCTGCTTGTTTACATCCGCACCGAATGGTGAACGAAGGTCACTGAATTTGTTGTCAGCCAAAGTGGTCGTCGATTGATCTGCGTTTCTCGGTGACATTGCATTTTTCACGATTATTAATATCCAACGTCGAGACGCGTTTATTTAATAATAATATTGTGTCGGGATTTGCACGTCGATATCTTATTTACGCAACGAGCGCGCCTCACGGGCGACAAAGTCCAAGAGAAGATCTGCCGCGTTGTTGTTGACTCTTCCGCGAATCATAAGCATTATCATACCGTTCGGTGAATAATTGCTGGCCGTTTATATATTGTTATTATGCACGCGCCGCAGTATCCCGAAGAAATTCTTCTTTTTTTTCCCACTCCCACTCTCTTTTCCTTTTTTTTTTACTGTGAAAACAGTTCGATATATCGCGTTGCGTGGATGTTCCCCCTGACGGTGGCCTTCCACGCAGGTCTAAAAACTAGATAAAAAGTGGACAACAGCATGGAACAGCTGGTATTGCCGACCGCAGGAAAACCGATAGATCGACTGCGCAGTTCAAGAGTTTTGTTTGACATTATCTAAAATCTCCTTCATACTTGTACATATTTGTTTAGGAGCACGAGAGTATGACGTTACGAAAAGAACACGTAGGATCTCAGAACAGAATTTACGAGGTTCCAAAATTCATGTATAATTTATGATATAATTATACATATACATATATCTGTTATATATTTATATCTCAATATTTTAACAATATTTATTTTAATATTTTTATACGCGCATAATGCATATAAAAATATCCGTAAAGATTGAAAAACAGAAAGAGAGAATTCTCCCGTTTCCGAGAGATTTTCTTCGCAAAGGGTGCCTTCCGTGTTCTCCCATCGTGGCTCCTAATTACCCGTCATCTTCGACGTTATCATCGCGTCATGTGGGCTCCGCTATGTATTCTCGTACGGGTCACGCGGCATCGCCATTACGCGTCATTACGCAACATCATTGTACAATATTTGCCGTACGATGTGCAGGCAGGCACACGCGTGCGCGCGCGTATGTACATTGTGGATTGCCGCTGACGTAGTGCATTCCTGAGATTACAGGTGGACTACTTTTCAGAAACGCCAGCCGATAAGCGACGCGGCTCTCCGCTATCGATCTCGTACGCGCCTTCTCCTGCCCGCCGCGCGCGTCGACCGCACGACTCGCTGCGAGAGGATTATCTATCGGCGCGTCAGGAAGATTTACGGAAGGGAACGCGCGCGCGCGGCCACCACGTCGACGATGATCGACGATTGCGACCGCGCGCTCGATCGCTCCGTCTATATTAATAAATTATAAGCGGACGCGCTCTCGTATCCGGAGTAACTGGACTGCGCGGTATCGGAATACGGGATATCAGGATCGTGTCGGAACTCTAGGACTCAGGCAACACAGGATGTGGCATAGAAAAAAAGCGTAGAATACCGTGAGACTTTCTCGGAATTGTTGTTTTCGAAATTTTTTCTATTCTCCGGAACGGTCAAGAAATCAAGACCATTGCGAAAATATACCTGCTAGGGACAACTATTTTCACGCTTATTAAAAAATTTCTCCGTTGTTGCGGAAAAGTTGAAAGACCCCTGGGTACAGGTAGTTGAAGAGAAAAGGAAGCGCCCGTCCCGGAGACTCGAGTCTCTCCGAACCGGAGCCGCGTACCGCCAACCGGCCGCTTTTCGAAGTCTCGGAGGAATCCGAGAACCGACCGGATGCAACTCCAGAATGGGAATGCAAGCGGCCGCGAGCGCGGCGTAGCGCGGCGCGGCGCGTGTATGAGACTCCGTTACTCGCGTATCGGGTATTTCCCAGAACGCGACTATAAACAAACAAACACATCGAGTTGGAGGGATAAAGAGAGAGAGAGAG
>VBVR01005884.1:0-11184 GCA_011638315.1 Tetramorium parvispinum
ATTTTGCGGTAATTTACATAGCAGAATGAAAAAAGCACTCTCGAAAACTTCTAGTAAACACTTTTCTAAGTTAAATTTAGCAAAATATTTTGCAATTAAAATTAAATTGAAAAATTTATTACCTTCATACGTTAAAAGGTTAAATCAGTTGACGATTTAAAAAAAAATAGAAAAAATGCATTCGAATTATCGGATATAATTAATAATTTAAATAATATAATAATATAAATTAATAATATAAAAAAGTAATAAGATCGGATTCGGATATCTCGAATACTCGAATCTACGGATACTCGGATAGTTGGCAGCCCTAATCATTATAATCAAAGATACTATTTATGACAAACGCGTGTATGAAAATATTTTTTCTTTGCTATTTCAAAATATATAAATGTTAGTTCACAGTTTATCCTGAGACTTTTATTCCCAGCATTTACAGCTCTTTCAATGAAAGGCTTTAATTGCAAACTCAGCTCTTTTACGTTTCCAGTTAATCGATCTGCTCCAGTCAAGTGCCGATTAAATTCTCCCTTAAGTTGTATGCGCACTTTTGTTCCATTCAAAAAGCAGCACGCTCGTTTACGAACATTGTGAATAACGCGCTAGGTAATCGTGCACAAAAAAAAAATATCGCAATATTAGAGTCACAGCATGCCAAGCGCGCGCGATAAAACGTTAGCGCAGAGAAAAGCGTTGATCGGGATAAAAAGTGCGAGTAATTAAGAACGACGAAAGCACGAGAGTGTGTCGAAAAAATTTTGCTGTTTTAACGAGACCGTGTCGCATAAATGCACTCATTAGCGGGTCGCTTCTCGACATATTCGTGTTCGCGCGCGCCACAACGAGAACATAAAGTTTCTCGACGCGAGAGCTCTCCTTTTTTTTTCCTTCTTTTTCCCCGTAAGGCATTTCTACTGTAATTGCGGTAGTCCGCTATCCCGAGTCTCCCGTGATATACTTACTGTTCCGTTTTCCACGGAAACTTTGCGGAAAGAGGAGAAAAAAAAAACGGGACGAGAGTTCAGGACATGCATTTCTACACGCGATCGCATTTGTCGTCGGTGAAAATCCCGGAAGGAAACGCGCGCCATGCGGTATTTGACTGTGTACTTTATGCCCTCGCCTACATTTGTTCGAACTTCAATTAAATTGCGTCGCCAAGTTGAACAACATGCATGAATCGAAACTATTAATCGGGCGGGCCGATTATGTTGCTATCGGAAACGTTATCGGAAATACGCCGAGAAATGTGTATCAGGTGTGTTGGTATGAAGAGGATTGCAGGGACCTGAATAGAAATTCGTGAAATACGCGCGAATACGCAACAATAAGATCCGTCAATAATATGTCACGTTTCGAATATTGTTTATCGAGTGTTATAATAGGAGTAAAGGAGATTACCGATGGCTCGCGTTGTATCTCTTGTTGTAACTACATCGGATTGTGACGTGCACGATCGTACGGATTGTTTCATTCGCCCTGCACGTTCAAATAAAGCAGGAGCGAGAAAGGAATTCGCACGATTTCGTTTCGATGTCACAATCCGATTATTGGCTGCGATAATGGACCAGAAATCTTCAATGGAAACAATTTGCAGACCAATGCCGAGCGTTTTAGCGAAATGCGCGTGCTCTACGCCTCTACGCATGAGCAATGGCATCTATGTTTCTAAAAATGAGTAAGTAATAAATGATTGATACTATATCTAGCTAAATAGCTAGTGACTAATCTCTCAACTAGATCTGGATTATTATCTTGGTATATACCTGGCTCAGGCTTCTAAAGCTACTTGTGCTGGCGCTGCGAGCCTGCAAACACAAGTACAGTATAGGTCACCAATTACCACGCTACTGTAGTTGGAAAAGTATAGATAAAGATATGGTATAACACTGACGACACTACGGATACGGTGTGTGTTGGTGGATGGTGCGCACAAGTGTGATTCATATTGAAGGAGTAGAAGAAGTAATGCGTTTCCGTAAATGTCAGAACGGAGCCCGCGCTGGTATGTGAAATAAACGCGTGCTGCAAGGAAAGTCTTTGTATACGTATTGCGTGACAAAAATCTATTTCAAGCTAGAAGAATGACAAAGTTCAAACTGATATCTGCAACTGACATCGGCATCGACGGCTCTTTCCAATGATATCGAATTCGCTAGATACTACACTTGAAGCCGAAAAAGAGTACGGTTTTGTAAACAAAAAAGTCGCGATTGTATGAAAAATTAAAAATACATTCCATAAATAATGTATGGATATGAGTACAGATAATAATTATGTGTATATGTACATTTACGTATCGAAAGTAACGCATTAGCAGTGCCATTAATAGTTATGACAGCGTAGCATGAGTTATTAGCGTGAGTATTATGTGATTATCGCATAATCTTTTACGAGTGATCATTTGCATATACAATTAGCATTTGTCAAGAACTCAGTTCGATATTTAAGTCGAGGCATCAAATTGTCAACTGGCAGATTGCGTGTATCAATCAGTCAGATTATTTTCTTTCCAGCAAGCGGATTATTTCGCTCTCGTAATTTCGCAAAAAAATATTTAATTAAACGCATTTGGTCTTTTTGGTTTGCAAGTTGCGTAAAGAATTTACAAATAATAAATTTAATGTAATGAATGTCGTTATGCAGACACGAGAAAACTTTATATTATTTAAAAATTCAACTTTAATTATCATTGCTAAAGTATATAACGGCGCATAATAATTCCATATAACTGCGAAATGGAAGAATATTCACATTTGCAGTATTTACAGTTAATTCGTACGCTGTCCGCATGAGAATACAAATATAACTGCATTCGCAAGAAACATCACACAATCTCTATTGCCATTCGATACATTTACTGTTGGACAAAGCTTTTTTCCAAAGTAACGCTTGACTTAATTGATGATCGCCTTCGCTCCCGCCTATTGCAAGGAAAAAAGAAACTATCAAATCGGAAAGCTGTCACGTCAGTGAGTCGTGACGGGTTTACCGAGCGAAGTGCGACGCATTGATCGAGCCCTGCTTTTGTGTGTTTCGACGGAACTGTTTCCTTTCTGACACACCCGGCATGACCGTTTACGTCGCGTGTTAAATCGAGACCGACTACTTGTTAACGTGGGATCTGCTTTACGGTTTCTCCACAATAGTGCCATTTCGCCACGAATTCGAACGAGGGAGATTTCAGCTGAATACCGCAAGATTTATCGCACTCGTTTAATGATTTTCCACCGTAGAAGAGCCTCTAGGATTTGCTATTCTCATATTTTTTTCTTATTAAACCCTGAAATGAATGATACAGGTCATAAATATCGAGCTCATGATAATTATCAAAATTATAAGCAATCAAGTTTGGTCAATACTATTAGCTGTTGGTATGGTCTGCAAATTTAAACCTATGATTCTACTTACCAATCTGTTATTCATTTTCAATTTTTGTAGATTTAGTAATATCGATTTTCAATCTTCTGCTGAATTTGTTTTTTACTTATAATATAGTCGCTATGACAATTCGTTTATAATATAACTGACGAATCGTATATTAATTAACACACTAAAAAGTATTATATTATCTATTATATGTAAATTTAAGAAAGGTATATAAAAATAATAAGATGGATAATTTCTGCAAAACTAAATAATTTTTAAATTACAAAAAATTATATTATTAAGGTGTAATAAATAAACTTTAGAGTCACATAATGTACAATGGTAAAGCACAAATAACTATGCTTTACTGTTGCAATAAAAAAAGTTTTAAAACTGTACATAAAATTTTAATTTTGGCAATTTTATTAGTATAATTTGTGTCCAAGGACTAAACTTAATTTATAATATTCTAGAACTTTCATGTTATTATAACTAAAGCTCTAAGAAGATTATTTAGGATTTAATTAATCTCATCTTAATAATCGTGCATTATTTTCGTGCTAAGTAAATCTCAGTAATGCCGGTTTAACGAATAAAATAATAAATAATAAATTATTCACAAATCATATAAGAAATTAAAATATATCATTAATTCTCTCGCAGCAATGTAATTTTATTTTCTTCATTTATTAAAATTACAAAAGTGCAAAATTTTTAAGTTATTAAAAATTTTCTCCTTTGTTAATGTAAAAATTTGCAACAATAATTTATATATGTTCATATTAGATTTAATATGCAATAGTAATTTACTCATTGAAACTAATTCAGGATTTAAAAAAGCATTTTCGGCATACATTTGTTTCACAGCACGTCACATGTTTCGTAATGAGATGAGAATGATTTACCAGACACACGGCACGCGGCAATCGGTGTTTGCTTTTCTTTTTTGCAGCGTACAATGTCAATGTTTACAGAAGGTCGCCGTGCTATCACTCGCGCAGCTACGCACGAGCAGGCAAACACCGATGAGTTATTTCGTGCCATGGTACTACCTCGCGAACCGTGATGATTATGCGATGGATATCAAAAGAAAGTCCTATCATTCTGTAGGAATAATTAATTATTACAATCTCACGCAACTGATTAATTTTGACGATTAAGAAATCATGAGTGTGTCGAGGCGGACTATTTTTGGAAGCAGATGGACGAATATTTCGCGTGATTTAAAATGGAGATCGAAATTGTAAATGATAGAAATTTCAAGTTACGCTTTCGTGATATTTATGGCCAATAATTATCTTTTAACGACGTGTTCGAGTATATACTGTGCAATGAGTTTTCCGATTGATTTAAATATAATTTGCCTACCTTTCGAAGTAATTGGTGAATTGCAGAATTGAATAATTCACGTAATGAAAAGCCGTTAAACAATACATGCATTTCACGCAATTTATGCGTTCGAAACGTGCTGCGCGGACAACACTGAATTTTGATCGTATATTTTCGAACAGTTCATTACGTCTTAATAAATCATTAACTAGACTTTATTAATCGAATATCGTATCGCACGATATCGGAGTGAAATTGTGTTATTTTTCGGTCATCAATGAAGTGTTGCAATAAAGTACAAATCGACTCGAGCGGCAGCGCGTTTAATTACAGTCGTAAAATTAATCCTACATTTTAACGCGTATCAATCAGTACAAATTCTGCGTTTATATATCAGTAACTTTCTGAAATTTCCTTTCATTCGCCAGATTTATCAATTACGCTAATTCGTAGATATTAATTTTATATGCTTCTATTTTTTCGCATTACTCTTTCGTCGCTGTAAAATGCTTCATTCTTCTGTGATTAATGTTGAGAATGTCGTGTAAAGTACCGCGCAACTGTCCTTTCCTAGTGATTAATGCGCCATCGTAATTAACTGTGTGTTCGAGAATGTGAGCATTGTAAAACGACGAAACGAGGAAAAGAAGGAAACATCAAGCGACGGCGGAGCAGCTAGACGAGTAATTTTTTATTATTTTTTTCGTTTGTTTTATTATTTTATTATTTTGGTATTATTATTTTATACACGCAATAATTATTTCTTGAAATATTAATTGTGTTGGGAATTGCTATTACTTGAATATATTTTTATTTTAAATATTAACAATCTTTTCTTTTTTCATTGTTCCATTGCAACAATTCCAATCGCTGTGTAACGCGCGTATCGATAAATGATAAATCCTTTTTTAATTGGAGATAACGGTTCCATACAAATTTTCAATCAAATATATGTGCATCAAATTAAAATCTTAAGAGTATTATAGGAAAACATAAAATTTTACAAATGTATTGCCTTAAAGTGGATAGATTAAGACAGGTTATTATTAATATTAAAATAAAATATAAAATATCATTAAAATATAACTTTACCTGTCGATTTATTGTGCATACGAATATAGCCTTTATATTATAAGAAGCTAAAAGACAAAATCAGCTGAACAGTAAAAATCACAATATCACCTAAGCTATGAAAATCAATAAATAACAAATTGATATGCGTGTAGGTACCATTATAGACTTGAGTGCGTTATTTCTACGCAATAGTCTCGTGCTAAATTTGATTGCTTATAATGAAAATTTTTGCAACCTCGACATTTTTACAGTAAGATATAATTTTTAAAATCAATTAATTTTCAGAATATGCTATTAAAGCATCGAGAGACATCGTAATACAATTTAAAAAATACATTTAAAAAGCATTTTTTTAGCACGTTTATAGGACAACAACACATCGATACGGATCAACAAATATAGTATCAAATTCCTGAAAATTTCGGAGTTTAATATGAAAATAATAATGTGCAGATGCTGCATGAAATAATGAAAACGTGAGCGAGCACATATCGGAAAAATATCTCAAATGTTGACAGACCAAGTTATGCAATTTTGATGGAACTTCAGAGCAATGTGCTTGCATATGCACGTGTGAAACCTTGGCCAATATAATTGTCGGAAAACTTTTCTCTTCTCCTTTAGTTTCGTGAAGTGCACTTACATATTATTAATCATGCGTACATGTGCCAACTGTAAATTACGCGTATTTATGCTTTTTCCTTGAATTTCCAATAAATCCATGCAGACAGCGTAATCAGCTATTTCTATCTTATGCGAAGAATTGGAACATTAAAACTGTGATTTTATTTTTCGATTTTCTCCGTCAAGATCTTATTTCGGGCTAAAGATGAATTGCAATCTAGAAAGATTTTTATGGCTGTGTCATTTATACAATCTAGAAAGATTTTTATGTATTGATTATTACTTTGTATTCTTAGAATCTTTGCGATGCTCAAATTCTATCTTAACTGTTTTCCAATAAATTATCATTATGAATAAGAAAAATCTTAAATATACTTCAGAATTCTTACACCTGCAAAGAAAATATTAATTATATATATACATCGTCAGTCATCTTAAAATTATTTCAAATATCGATCAAATATCAAATCGAATCCATCAACATTTAAATCGTAAAAAAGCGTACAGTAGTTTAAAGTAACATCTGCCTTTTTCTAGAAAATTTTTCAATATGATTTAAAATTAAATATCATACGAATCCATCCTTTCGAATTAATTAAAAATAGTTTATATCGAAAATTTTCGAATGACCCTATTTTTGCACGATTGCTTAACGTGTTATTAAACGACCGCGAATTCTTTTTCCCGGCAATTAAAGTCTGCATAGCGTTTATCAGCTTCGCAATATTGGTTTTTAATTGAAAAACTGCGCGATGTGTTTCAATCAATCCCGCGTATCTAAAAATCCGGCACGTGCTCCGACGCTCGACAAAGAGCAAGTTTCGCCGTCTGTATTTCGCGACGCAATTGTTTCGCGAAATTAATTACCTTAATAAAAACGACTCATTTACTTTACATCTCGCGTGATCCGCGTGCGAGATATCAGCTACCGCGCCGGTAATGTTATTATGCATTCTCCGGCGTCGTTTCCCTCACGTACTATCTGAAGGAACTATCGTCGCCGTCGAGAAAGTCGAGCGTATAACTCCACTAACAGCCTAATGACTTCGTAAGAAAGGTGCGCGTTAATGATATTATACTTTAACGTGTCAATGTTCGCTTGACATTACTCTCGCCCTCCTTTGCAGGGGTAATCTAGGCCGCCGTTGTGTTGCCTCCGAAATGAAAAATGATCGCCAAATGGCGCCCAGATCGCTCGGGAATCGTTGATGCGAGTTAAATCGTTTTTCTTTCGCAGTATCTATACGCGCGAAATAAGAACCATTGCGACTTCCTTCTCGCGCGCAAATCGCGCGTCTCTGGTGAATTCTCCGGCCGCTCGATTGTGGAGCGCATCACATGAATGATGAAACAGAATCAGTCTGATATACATAATCGTATGGCGATTTTACCTTGCTCCTATTTCGCGGTGCGAAGTCCTCTTTGCTAGCTTTCCTGCGCTTGTCCTTGAGGATCATCCTCGCCGCGGCGAACGCCATCTTGTCGTCGGCGCACTCTTTTCCGACGGTCCGACGGTGAAATAAGTTAACCCTTTAGCGACTAACGAGCTCTTTCGAACACAGTGTGACAGGAATCACCGACCCGACAGCGTGTAACACGGTATTATCTTTTTTTTTTTATTGCTCTTATTGCTTGTCGATCGACACGCCCGCGTGCGCGCGCTTATAATTACGTGTATGCGTATCACAATATTTAAATGTATTTTGCTCGTTTCGCTTGTATACTTGTGCGCTCATATGCATTTACCTGCGTGCGTGCACGTAACGGTAATAAATATGCGAAGGCCTACCAACGCCAGAGAGCGGCGTCGTGATCACACTATTCGTTCTATCGCGACCCCCTTATCGTTTAATTACCGCCCCCCCGTATCGTCATCGCTCCCATCGTTCTCGTCGCCCCGTCGCAATCTTGTCTCCCGACCCCGATCTATTCCCTTTAACGTATCTCTATTCTCGGTAGATACTCCCGCTTCCGATACCTTTCGTTTAACCTCAGATCAATTGACCCGGGACGACACGCAACGAATGCTGAACACAAATCGATTACGTTCTAGGCGCTTGGGATACGGGCACAGCCGACGATCGTCAACTGCATCGTCGTAAGAGCCAACGAGCCCGGTGGTGCTCACTTCATCGCGACGGTCCGATCAGTGGTATCGGAAACGCACCGGCGACGATGCCGGCGTCGTACTCCTGCCGGCGATTTTCCTCGGCTGTACTACTCGGCGGCGGAATCTCGCGAAAACTCGTTGGGAACATTTGCCCCGCCGTGGTGTGGTGGTTACGCACCCCCGGATCGACACTGCCGTTTCCGTTTTCGTTTCCGTTCAATTCGGTTCGGCTCGGTTCCGTTTCGCTCGCGAGACTGCGACGGCGATTTCGCACGGAGCTCTGCTGCTCTTTGCGACGTCTCGCGATTGTGGTGTCGTGCGCCTTTGCGTCGTGCGTCGATCAGGTGACGATTATTCTAATTACGACCATCGATCTAGAAAGAGAGAGATAAAGGGGAGGGTTTGTGGCCTGCTTTCGCGCGCGGTCTACATTTTACACGCGAGACTCGCATAATCAATCGCGTTAGCAGCAACTCGTTTCCCGAGGAGTCGGCTGGAAGCCGATAAATCGATGGAGCATTAAGAGGGATTCATATTTTCGGTATGAAATAAGGATGGTGTGGATCAGAAGATAACCCTTGGCAATTAAACTGTCTGGTTGACGCGCTTGGCATAAAAAATATATTAATATTCAGAAGCATACGAATACGATCTAAAAATAAAAGCTACTTCTATAAATCAAATATAGAACGAAAATTTCACAAATCACAAACAAAAATCGTATAAAAATTAAAAGAAATAAAATAAAGAGTTAAACTTGATAAATAATCTTGGTATACCTATCACGATAAATATGAGATACTTAATAAGACTTGCTAATTTTTATTCGTTAGAACTTTTATGAATAAATATTTTGGATTTAAAAATAAATATCTTGAATTTTTTTTAAGATCAAATGTAAATTTAATGAACAAAGTTTCAAGGACATAGACTGAAGAAGTTGGAGAACGAAAAATCTTTCCAAAGGGAATTTATTTCAACACAAACATTACATTAATATAAAAATCACTCTGTATATTTCATCTGTCTGCAAAAAGATCTACATTTTCAACCCAAATACACGTTAGATTCTCGTCGAATCAAATGTCCTACGAATGCATCATTCCGAGCATTCTTGCGAAACTCGCGAAACTCGCGCGACGATGCATGCCGCGAAATTCCACGCTCGTGCAGCGCGATAAAGCAACGTATCATGAAATCAGTTACTCCGCTTGGGTGCTCACACATCGCCGTCTCCGCTCGCACTCATGCGTTTCTCTATCCGGCTAGAGAAGAGAGAGAAACCTTGAGAGCCCACGTGTACCCCATGTCGTTAATATTTCAGGATTATCGGACAGTACGACGTCGCACCGCCGGCAGCGTGCATTTTGCGCAAACGACACGCGCGCTTGCTTCGCCGCAATGCTCCGACAATCGGGAAATTTCCATCGTGCATCGTTGATCCGTGACAAGCCAATTGTAATGGCATCAGCGTTTCGCTAAAATATTTCGCTACGCTTGACACAGACGGCTTTTCAGGAGAGGAAACTGAGAAGCGAACTTTTAAATTTTCTTTCCACGAGAGAAGATATTTTGCGCCGTGAGAAAAATTCACGAAACAGTAATCTAATCTCCAGTCTAGGCGGAAGTGTATTTGCATATTTCGGGAAATGGATTTGAGAACTACAAAGCGTCCTAAATTCACAATCTCTCCATTTAATGGTACATTCTTTGAATGTAAAGCCGATCTTTTCTACGAAACTTTGAAATTGTCAGTATAAACTATTTTAAGGGCGCAATTAGATTTAAAATTATATTTCTGTTGAAGCAAATTTCATTTCGGATAAACTGAAAGGGAGATTTTTTGTTCTCCAACTTCTTTAGTCCTTGAAACTTTGTTGCGTTTGAAGCTTGAAGTTACAAGGGTACTTACTCTTAAAAATCTTAACGAGTAATACCGTCTCATTAAATTTGTACTAATAAAAAAAAACGATTCTAGGTCTATTAATAAAGACGTTATTTAATGTTAAGCAAAATATTTGCGTGATCTCGATAGAACAATGAATTTTTACTATATTGAAATTCGATTGAAATCAAGATAACAAGATTTGAAAGCTAATTCAATTTATAAAATAAAGTTTATTGCTTCGCTTGTACAAAGCTAGCGGAACGAGCGGTTGTTGTCAGATATATTGAAATAATCCAGAGTGGGGAACTGAGCGTATGTAGCAAAATGCTGAAATTGCGTATCCGCGCGTTCGAACGCACGCGGATTCGTGGAAATACAAATTTCAAAAGTAATCGAATCTTCTCCATTGCCGTACGATATATGCCAAGTACATGCATTTTTCTGAATGTCATCTTCGTGGTTGTCCTACAAAGATAGGGAGAAATCCCATCGAGAGAATCAGAGAAATTTGAGAGAGGCATGCGAGGCAAGACACGAAGGTACCGATACTAAGCATCAATAGACAGGAAATCATTTTATATATATCCCCCTGCCCCCATCTACGCGAACGAGCTTCTCGTCACTCTTGCAAATCGAAAACGTTCAATTTCTCGTGTTCCTCGACCCATCTTCGCTATTCTCGTGGGAACTTGGCGTACGAGTAGTATTGATCATTCCCAGGCTGCAGCCCCCTTCTTCCCTCCCCGCCTCCCCGGCCCCCGGCGTCCTCCGACCATCATTCCGCGTCCTC
>VBVR01005885.1:0-11182 GCA_011638315.1 Tetramorium parvispinum
GGTAGGGGAGTATTGTGGGTGTATCTGTTATTATTATGATTTTTGGCATAATTAATATTAATTGTAAGTTGTCACGCTTTGCTGGATAAAGTCCAATAAATGTGTGTATATTTTGCAATTTTTTTTCTCTAAAGTTATACATCACAATACGATGCGAAAATTTTGGATAAAAAATTTGTGTTATTAAATTAATAACGCTTAAAGTATTAAAATTTAAAGGGAGAACCTCTTTTCTCTCGATATTAAATTCTTCATGGAGATATCGTTCTGACTGATCTCGAACGTCCCATTCCCCAAGTCGAACTTTCAAATTGTTATTCGGTGTCCTGACATACAAAATGCAATATATCAATATTCTTATATTCTCTCAAACTAAACTGTCGGCAATGATAATAATCAATACTAACGTCGCGACACAGTGTGCCGCGGTGACCACCCATCGGTTGTTCAGCAAGGCGCCGCCGCAAGACAGTTTCTTGGTCTGCAAGAATCCCGACTTGATAATAGCGGCCTGCAACAAGGAGAACGTTTAGAGGCCTATTTATAGGTGCGTTACATGAAATATGTATTCGAGTCTGCGTCACGGCTCGCGGCGTTTAAAGAAGATTTAATAGATTATTTTTCTCTTCGCTCTTCGCGCGAATCGAGCAAATTGATGCCGCGTTCTCGATGAATAATGCAGAGGAAAGGAAGAGTGTGTCGCTCCGCGAGAATCGAGCGAGAGATGGATTTATGGCGGTCGAGCCAAGAGACAGAGAGAAGAAAATCGCGCGAGGAAGACCTCACCTGCCACGGATGACTGCCGAAACTGGACGAGTGTCCACCTACGATCCTGTTACTCCTCGTGTACAGCTCGCCGCAACCTGAAAATACGATCTATGTTAGCTATTGTGAGTCTTGAGTAAAAGAGCGTAAATGAGTATGCGTAAAAGAGAAAATATCCGATACATAGTGATTAAATGCGCTAATAATGATATTTGGGAACGAACACATCGAAGAGATGATATTTGTGCGTGTCGTAGAGGAGAAAATGAGAATATGCGATGCGGAGGAGAAGCTCACGCTGATTTTATTAACTGATACTTTCTACAATTATCGCAATTAAACTGATACCTAAGTGTTTACTTAAGATTGTTCGCGCCTTGGCGAGAGACAGAAAGCAGAAAATAGACGTGGCACAGTGTAGAAAGTTCGCGCGACTTATATAGGAAATTTATTTATTATATGGAGATTATATTATATAGAGTACATTATATAAAATTAATCGTTGCAAGAATGTCTTAGCATGCGATTTTGCTTAAGATAGAAAGAAGATAGGAATATGAGATATCCATACATTTAAACCTTATATAATTAAATATGTATAATTAGTTATTTTACTTAATGTCACATTTTTAATTTAACGTGCAACCTAATAATAAAACATATGTATGTAATACATATAATATATAATAATACATATAATAAATATAATAAAGATGCAAGATCAAAATTTTATATTTTTATTGAAAGATTAAGATGGATCAATTTTGACGTTTCAAAATATTCTGTCCTATTTCATATTCCTACTTCGTATTTAATACTTAAAAGGACTATTAAGAATATAATGATTTTCTTCTTCGTTCCATATTGTTTCATAGAGTTACGCAGTCTTTTATTATCTTCCTCCTTTATTTCCCGTTCTTTATCTTCAATTATTTTTTTCTGCATTCTTTCATTTTTTTCTCTCCAAATTCAATTTTTTCAAATTCAATTCCAATCGATTTTCCGATAACGCTTTGTGCAGAAGAATGTGCGATGTGATGACGAAAACATTCATATTTTTGTGCGATTTCCATGTGAAATATCGTGCATATTTGGATACTGTCTCCATTATTTGGAATCCATTATAAATCGATTTAATTACTAACTTGTTTATTTAGTAATAAATATAGTAGTATAATATTTTATATCGTGTCGGTGTTATCCATTTTACAAAATTTGTCACAGTTTGTCTCGTATATTTCGTACTGATTTTTGTCAAAGCTGTAATTCTATATTTTTTTAAACCAGCATTTTTCTTCTCAACTTCAATGAATTCAATCTGGTACAAAGTTTAATAATTATCTGTTGATATTTAATATAAATTACGCAATATCACTACATACAAGTATATCTCATATAATCCAATACGATTAAATGAAGATTAAATCAACGCCTTTTCAATCGATAATAATCAACATATATCCAAACCAATAATCAAGTGCGCTTATGAAATTCGCAGGATCTCAGTTTTGCAGATAGAATTGATAGCAATAAAAAGCAGAAGCTCGATCAGACACGTTGAAGCGATGTAAGTTTTAATTTTAAGGAGCATAGTTTTGAGATGAGCTCAATTTCCCATGCTACAGAGACACGGCGGCACCCTCGCGTGCCTGTAGTCCTCGGAATCTGAACTCACCGAGGTTTCAGCGAGTCCTCGTCTCGTGCGACACACATCGTGCGACACTCGGTGCAAATAATAATAATCTGCGTGCATTCTCATGCGATTACCACGGTATCTGGAGTAGTCCATGGCGTTGGACGAGTCCTCGATCGGCCCGCCGGAAGTGGCGGGCGGATAGCCGTTGTCGTACTCGTCCTGCGGATATTCCTGAACCGTGTGATACGGACGAGTAGGGTACGTTGGTCGGTCATGGCCGACCGCGAGATCGTTCGGCCGATCGTGGTTCCAGATCGCGTAGGACGGTTCGTAAAGGTTGGTCGGATTACCGACGTACGCGGGCCGATGGTTCTCGTGGCTGTGCGAGGGCCTGCTGGGCCTTACCGCGCTGCTGTAAATGTTCACGTCGTCGTCCACGTACGGCTGTTGGTGCCCGAGATTTATGGAAAACGCTGGGCAACGTAACGGTGTTGCTATTAGCTATTCGGTATCACTCGCGTCGCGGCTCTGCGGCCGAATTTAAGCCCGATAACATGGCAATTATAGCAGTTGCTACTGCGCGCGTACTAGCTGATATTTTAATCGCAGCTAGATGATTAAAGATTAACTCTATCAGTTTGGATTGAATCTATTCGAAAATCAATAGAGAGGATTATTATAATTCTGCTAATAATAGCAATAATTTCGTTCACTTGCATCGCTTTCTCTATAATTATTCGTTGCAAACAAGAGATATCATTTTGACAACACTTTTACTCAAATTAGACAAATTCATGCGAAATATACGTAATGAGAAACATAAAAGGAATATTTAACGGCGCGTAGTTGGCTGAGCGAAAATATACTCGAAGAAATTATTAGGCAAAAGAAATCCAGCCTGATCTTATTATTACTTGATTTGAGGAAAGAAAGGAACTGTGTGAACCTATTTTCTTATCATATTATAACAGTAACGCGATAAGAAAATATGTACGATGATTTGCAACTGTCTTGTTCTGTCGCTGACATTATTCCCTCGCCTGTTTCTAACCGCGTGCCATTGTATTGATGGTCACGCGGTTACGGTGAGCGACTTGCGGCTTGAGAAAGCACGCCCGCGTAAAGTTCTACGGGCGTGCAACGCGATGCTCGTCGCGCAAACTAGGTGTGAATAACTGTATTTGAAAGTGCCGGCCGTACTGTCGCAGCGTCGGTGCGCGCGCGACACTAGGCTGGACGTTGTTGGTTGTGTAATTTCGGATGTCACCGGATAGAAATCAGGTTACTTCCAGCCGGTGTCTCCATTTAGTTCAGCGATAAACCAACCGTTCACAACCTTCTCCCGATCTAATCTCATCTTAATCCCTAACGTTAGTCCGGCAAAATAACGTCACGCCTCCTACATGACCGTTAATTACAGTATCATCCGTATTCTCTTTGCGCCTCTTCGCTAAACGCTTCGAATCTCTCCACTTCACGTAGAGACTACATGTAGAATATATTATTTTATTACTATCGTTGCGAACGAACATGAAAATTTGACAATTTGACTGTAAACAACAAGTTTAAATCGCTTACGGAAGTTGTTCCCGAGCAAGCCGCGCTAAAAGCGCGGCACAACCTCGAAGTCTCGGTTCAGAAACTCGGTTTAGCGACATTCGAGGACACAGACCCTCTTTCAGGATGTCATAAATTTACAACAGCATGACGGCAGATAAAAAGGACCTCGCGAGTTAATTGAGACACGCCGTTGAATTAAAAACTCTTCCGTGAGAAAAACAAACGGCGCTCTCTTTGTTCTCTCCATCCCTAAATGTGGATTGAGAAATTGGCGGACTATTCAGCTTACCTATTCTTTAATTAAAGTTATTTTAGTGCATATGCTCTTTTTCGGAAATATGTCTTCATGCGAGAGAACTTACTGGCATTCTGCAGCAAACCCATGGTCGGCCGCGGTACTTTTTCGGGTATGTCATCGTCGTCCACGCAGCAGCTCCATATTAAACCTCCGGAACAGAGATCGACAGGCCGACCGCCGCCTAGAACGCAGCTAATGCTGAGCCCGCACTCGAATTTCGCACCTTTGTACTTGCACGTTTGCGGTATCACTGAAACAGATTCCACGTTTAAACATTGATATCTTTAATTTGAATCGCACGTTTGCCGACGACTTTAATATTAGGTAAACGACTAATAAGTAGAAATATTTTGCTCGAAAATGACCTAGATTAAGAATTTATCTTAGCTATTTATCTTAGCATAAAAAGACATCCAAAAGTGAAAGTTTGTTTATGATATCAATGTGTGTTTATCTCTTCATGCGATTGCAACTTTAATTGCGCCAAATACACTCTTCTGCATGGCGCGTTTCGAAGATTAATATCAGCCGTCATGATTCATTAAAATGAATCCTGTGACTTTTAATATGTACAATTGCATTAATAATTTGCTTGTGACCGATGTTGCATTTTATCAATGCTGGAAAATCAATGATATGTGCTATCAATTTTCATTTTACAAACTTTCGAAAATATCAGATATAAAATATCGAGTCATCTGTCTTCCTATTTTTATTTATTTATTTCATATAATTTATTTCATTTATAACTCACGCTTTTGTATTTTTTAATAAATTGACCTATAACGCTCAGTTTCAGGATAGATATATCTCATTCAATTAAAATATCACTTTTAATCTTTTCGATATCATTTCCATCCCATTTTCAATCCTACATACTTCTGCCCAACATGTCCATAAGACCGCTCTGGAGATTGGAGCTGTGTCCTCGATGATCACTGGTGTAGTTTCGCTTCTTCCTGAGCGTCTCCACCAGCAAGGCACCTTGCTGCTGACTGGTCAGTTTCCTCCCTCTGCCCTGTCGATGTCCGTCTACCGTTTCCTCAGCTACTCCATTTAATCTCTTTTGTCTCATTTCGTTTAGTAACTCTTGAATATTTATTTCTTCTTCCACCTCATCCTGTGGATCCTTTTCGAATACTTCCTGCCCGCTCCAATCCATCTCTTCCGTATTATGATTCAAGAAATGCTCTTGAGCATCCTTGGAGAACACCACGCTTTTCGGATGATCCGCGTTCTCCAATATGGCGTCGGTGGAGCCATCATCGCCGTATGGAAAATTCGAAAAGTACGGATACTGCTCGACCTTGGACGGTCTGCCTATCACGTTCTTCAGAGTGCTTTCGATAGCCCGATTCTCACGCATCAGCTCCTGTCTCGTCCTGGCGGCTTCGGGTTTCCAGAGATCGTGATGCTCGTCCGAATCGTCGACCACCGCGAATCTTCTCGGCGAGTTTTGGAGAACGTTACCCTCGTGCGGGTTCGACGATCTCGCTTGATACGCGTTGGATCGCTGCAGACGAGTTTCTTTAACTTTGACTGGTATGATTGATCGGCTCGTAGTCGCGATCTTGCAATCCTCCCTGCGTTTCCACAAGTAGGTGTCATGGTGATCGAAAGCGCTCGCCACGGTGATCAGAAGCAGCCCGAGCACGATCTTCATGATCGACTTTGACTTCCGCGCTTGTCACTTCGAGGATATCTTGCGCATCGTCACCGGTCTCACTGCACGCTTGAAAGTTAAAAGGGCTGCACTACGGTGAGGATAACTCACGAACGGTCCATCTCCTTTTCCCGTTAACGACGATCAATGAAGAACAGCGGAGATCTCACGACTGAAGACCAAATCAAGTTTCTCCGAAATTATTCAAAGAGAAACTTGACTTAGTTGGAAGCTGCAAGTCAAGTTTCTCTTATGAGATTCGACTAGTTGAAATTTCACTTGCAAAAACGTTTAAGGAATTAACTGGCACACGATTAATTTCGCCGGCTTATCGTTTCCTTTTTTTACATACAAATAATAAACTTTCAACTTCGGAAAAAATCTCAGATTTCGTATGCACTTGATAAGATTTGATTGCTGATTAATCCCGGATCGTGAATCTTTAATTTAGAACGTAGCGAGTATAATTCATGGCCGAGTTTCTCTCACAAATCTCTCACTTCGTCGAAGGCTTCTGCGAGCGGCACGGTATTTCGAATGATTTTGGGATTCCATGTAAGCACCGCCATTTGATATCACTGGGTTTCTCTTGCGATAGCTTCGATTTATCGTGCAAACGTTTCTACAGAGGATGACAGCGGACCTCTTCTTGGAAATCGCTGACGCGTATGTACGGTCGAGTGACAGTGTCAAAGGTTAAAGGGGCCTTATGACACTTCACCGGAGCGACGGTGAGAAGCCGTGACGTTACACACCTTCTGCACGTGGACTGGCTTAAACCGATGTCCCACGAGTTTCGATCTAAGAAGGCGTCCACTGCTTTCACCGGCGTCAGCTTTCCCGCAACGGCTGCGACGGTGTCGTCCGATGGTCTCACATTGGTTCCCCACCTTTACCGTCGCCAGAACACATCGCTGTGTTGTGTCTTATTTTCCATTTCTTTCTTCGTTGAGTTATTATGTCGCTGCGAAGTTGTCGTACTCTGAATAGCTGGAAAACTTCGTCAAGATTCGGGCCAGTCGCCTCGTGAGGACGGAAAACTGGGATAGTTATTTCTCTGATGAATCTTTTGTTGAAACATTTAAGCTCTTTTGTCACTGTACTGCTATGTTGAAATTTTTTTTATTGCTATTACATGCGGAGATTACATTTCAAAAAAGTTATAAACTTTATTAAGATTTTTTCCCCGTTGCTGTTATTTTGTTGATTTTATTTCTTCATTGAGATTTTGAAAGATTTATCACAATGATGGCATCACATTGAAATAATAATTGAATAATATTTATCGAATTTCTATCAAATTTCTACCAAACTTTATTAGTAAGCATTCAGATTTATTAAAAATAAAAAGTTGTGCGATAATTCCATATATAGGATATTGAGTTTTATCATAAAAAAAGTAAGAAAGCATATATGACTTCGAGAAATCGGTGGCTATTTGTGAAAAGACATTTACATCGAATAGATTCGATAGCCTGAGATTTCGTGACCCAATTTCATCGCATGGCTTCACTGACAGTATTTTTACTTTGGATAAAACCTATAGTAGACCTATTCACGGAGCATTCTATTAAGTTCACTTAGAAAAAAAAACAAACAGCGGTTAATATTTAAACTTTAAATATCATCTCATGCACGCAAATTTTGATTTTTAATAAAAATTAAATAGAGAAACGTTCGTGTTACGAAATTTCTTTTTAAAAATTGAATTAAATTTTTTCAATTAAAAGTTAGAAGCTTTGCTCGTATAATTCAATAATTTAACGAGAGAGTACTAGGTATCATTTTCAATAAAAGGAAAGATATCATTAGCAAAACGCTCGTAACGTTAGAGAAGAGATGCGCTGAGGTCGCAGTGAAAACGGAGCTTCCGTGCGCTTCATTATAAATATTCTTGTAGAAAGTAAGCGTCGATAAGTGGCCTCTCAAGTACGATTCCGATTTTGTCTTCCTTGTTAACTCAACTATAAATCTTTCGTGCTTTACTTACATTTACTAAAAAACTATTATGAACGCAATATCTTCTCGTTTAATAAGTTATATCAAATAAAATATCGCTTAAAGGGAGCCCTCCTTTTTAACTTTTTTAATTCCTCGAATATATTCTTGCAATAATAAATAATTTTATTATAACGTTTAATTTAAATACTTTAACATAATTTGTTTGAGTAGTTTTATTAAGCTCATCAAGAGGAACAGGCTACATTTATCTTTTCTAAGCGATTATAATTATTACATGCAATAATAATGAAAAAAAATCTCGGATTGCCTAGAATAGATATAGATCATATATTGCGTTGGTTGTGTAAATATTGAGTATCCGGTGAACGTCAACCGGTTTGTCATCTTAAAATCTTTCCGATAATTATCATTTCGACGAGATCTCACCGTTGCGTGCAAGTATATTCATACGGCTGAATCATCCTTATCGCATGCTATTTGTCAACTGAAATGATTTTAAAGGAAAATATTTAAAATAAAAATATATATCAATGTATTGTTCATCGCCTTAGACTTGTTTATCGTTTTAATTTCGCAAAGATGTTATGATGATATACGAAAATCAAATATACTCAAATTGTATTACTGTATAATATTTAAATCGCGTTATATTAATTAAGTACGAAAGTAGAAGTGTACCATGACATTTTATTCTTACAAAAAATTAATTTATTATTCTGATGTATGAGCGAACTTTTTCTTTTGAGACAATTTTTAAAATTTCTTTTAATACCTGTTTATTTTCCATAACGTAATGCATGAGCAAGCATGTCTGGAGCAATAACATTACCTCATATATTATAACATATTATAATTAGCGTAAGAATAATGATGCTACTTACATCCAAGTTCATCGAAGAATCTCATCTGTCCATGCGAGTCGATCGCATTTTCGATACTTTCTTCTTTCTCTGATTGACCTAAAAAAAATACGTTAAATCTCTTGCGGTTTTAGCATTATATTTTTAATAATAACGAAAGGTAGCTATCTATTTACCGAAATCCCTGAGAAATCGATTATTCCTTCTGTTTTTAGCGAGACAGCAGGTATCGGTGATTATAAGTAACGAGATAAACGCTCCGGCTTTAAGAACAGTCATTTCTCTCTAAGGCCGTCAGTGGTAATCATGCGACTTACTGTCGTTCACCAAACATGTTCACGACGTCTTCATGAATCGGTTCCTGATCCGGCGCCGTATCATTTTGCCGTGTTACGCATGATTTCACTCTGAAATCCGTATCTTCTGACTGCTCGCCGATGCCGTCCCTCCGGCAATTCTATTAAAAGCCCAAAAAGATCCTTGGATGAAAAAAGCATGCCTTGTAAAAAGCTTTTTTACACGGTGCAAGTTATTCATTATAATCAAATGTAAAATTAATTTTACATGGATACTCTATTTAATTAAAGTGATCGAAGAGGATTCGATGATACAAATTTCGTTGAAAAGTATTAATTGCTGGAACTATGAAAGATTCGCCTTGTAAAACATGATCGCATTTCAGGGCGGATTCGCATAAATCGTTCTATTATTTACTTTAAAGTTTAAAAAAGTTTAAAATTTACATTAAAAGTATTTTTAGTAGACAATTTATATTTTTGTCCCACGTTTATGGGTCAAACCGACCATCTTATTCTCATCTCTATCGGGTACAATGTTATCTCAAGTTGAGAATCAGACGGGGGATTCGTTTCACGTGAAAGGGTTAACACAGAATATGATATCGTCCGTTATTCATCTTTTGACGCAGAATCTTTCTCGTTTCGCGATTATTTAAATACTCAAATTAAAAATTCCTCATCTCAATGTCAATAATGTACAAGTCGCGCTTTCGCTTTTAACAGATTTTGAAATTATTCCCATGGCACAATCTCGTATAAAAAAATTATATATGTTGATTAAATTAATTACTAATTAAAAACGTAAATCGTGCAGGCATATTTTTTGACGTTACTGTCCGCATCGCGTGAAAGGGTTGATCGCGAGTCGCGCGAACACGATCCGATTTCCCCGTCAATTTTGGGGAGCCTCGGGAGATTGTCCACATCCTCGATCGGTTCCTCGGCAGTGTGCCGCGAGCGAGTTCACGTTAGCGTGTCCAAAGACGTTCCACGTACAGTCCGGTACAAAAGTGGGACACGAAACCAGGCCACCGAGACAAGTGGCACGCCTTTTAGTGCTTCGTAACGTTCTACAGCCGATCTACATGCGGAACCATGTCCACGCGGCGATGTACCCCACCTCGTCCCGCTCCGTCCCCCCTTTTGGTTATTAGTGAAAGTTAGCCGGTAACTTTCGACTTTGACAACGACGACGATTCATCGTGGTGAGTGCAGGGCGAGGAACGCGCCGGGTCCTCGTAGCATTAGATCGTGTTTAAGAGCGATCGTTTTAAAGAGCATCATTTTTCAATCCTCCGAATGATGAAATACTATCACTTGATATGCAAGATCAGCAGAAATCTATAAACAAGCGATAGATATTTATTTTACCATAAACTAATCCATTTAACTTCTCCTCAATTTTCTTTTTAGCACTAAACTCGTGATAAAAAAAAATTATCGGTTCCGTAGAAAAATTTACTTTTCCCTGGAAGTACCGCGGAACTAAATTATGCTCGTGCAGCAGCTCTATTTCGCGAAATAAAAGCCTTGCTCTAAAACGAACTTCGAACGGCCGTTTCGTTTAGGTGGTACGAGGCGAATTGAAGACGAAGGAAAGAGTGAAATATCACTTTCAACCATCGTGCCGTAAGTTACGAGTTAAAACCCGTACACGAGCACGCTATTGTTTTTGATTGCTCGACTTTCTTCGCGCTTCTTCTGGGTAGTAAAAAATAAACAAGTGGCATTACGCGCATTACGCTCCTGGCACACATTTCGCCTAATTTAAATCTACCCTGTTAATTGATTCCGCAGTCAGTCCGCCGCTGTTTAAGATATTTTTAGTTATAGATATATTTTAAGATATTTATTTAGATCTTGGATATATTATGTAGATAATTAATCAATGTATTTAAATAAATAACGGATAGTCTCTTCAGAAGATATAATATTATTTAAGTCATTCGAGCGAGTTTTTATAAATTTTCGATCAATAACTGTTCTAAAAAGAAAAAAATTACAGCGATGAACATCACGGAGGACCTTAATTAATTGAGAGATTAGAAAAGGATGCTTTTATAAACAAATATATTGCAACGATTATATGGCGGTATTGATTGTCACGTTCTAAAGAATCGAAAGCACGTGCAGCGATCC
>VBVR01005886.1:0-11180 GCA_011638315.1 Tetramorium parvispinum
CTTTGAATAATCTCAACAAATCTTCGGGACAGTGGAAGAACAAGTTGCCGACACCTACTGACGACGATCTAGACAATCCCTCTAAACCGCCCACACCTCCACCGAAACCGAAAAGACCGATTCACAATTTGAATAAGAATACGTTTGCCTCTAATGACGTCGAAAATTCACCTGTCGAGGATCCGTCGACTGCATAATGTAATGTAAAACTCTGCAGACACCTTATTTGTCCGCCTTGCCGAGTGTTGTGAACAAAACGAGCATCCATTTACATTTATAAAATCATTCTCCATTGATTTTTGTATCGTCGATCTTTAGAAGAGTTACCATTCATTAGAGTTAGCATTTTAATATATTTCTTTGTGCCTTTCTTTCGCGGTTTAGGATAAGCAAGAAAGTATACGCTACTATAGAAGAAAATTCTTAACAAATGTATACTCTGTATAGAAAGTACTGCTTTATCTATACTGAACAAGCAATGTTATTGACAAAGAAATCCAAAAATTAATATGGATTTAAAAAACAATATTTTATAGCGCACACATGTGACAAGGACTATAACGATATCATACATAATCTGATACTATAGCGGTCTATTGTATTTCTATTCTTATACATATAGCGAAGCTTTATGCTGAATTCAAGAAAATTCAAGATTTTTATAACGTTATCGATAAAAAGATGTAAAAAAAAAAGGAATTTGTGCTTGTATAAGGATAAAAATTCATGAAATTCACTAATAATAATCATTTACTTTGAATAAGCACAAACATTTATCGAACATTTTAATATTGCTTCATTACAATTCACAATGCTTGGTGTAATGTCCATTACAATGCGTAGCATACTATAATAACGTCCATTTTTTTTTATCAAAGACTTCATTTCAATATGACTTTGGACATATATATTCATGGAAAATATATATTTTTTTATAAATTTTGATATGAAACGTATACACACACATAGTTTTAATTATAATGAAAACTTGAGAAACCTTTTACATTTTATACTAACCATTTTTGAAAGAATTTGCTATTAATATACATATAGTACGCATTAAATATAATGGGAACCGTTAATGTTTTGCAATTTGTTACAATATTTTAATTTATTTCACAAATTCGATTTTTATTAACATAATCTTGAGAGTAGTTATAATTTAATTACGACATATAGTTATTTAAATATTACCAAGAGCCATTGTGATCTAGTGGTAAAACAATTTATATATGTGTTAACGTTTTTGTAAGACATTCATATTTGTTAACAGCGAGACTATATAGTCTTACATGTTAACTTATTTTTAAAAAGATATTGAGATTGTTTACAAATATATTCAACAAGAATAAGTATGCAGGAAATAATAATGCATATGGCTTTCGCATATTTGTTTCATCCATAGATAATGTATTTATAACGATTACATGGTTATAATACAGTCATATGATACCATGACAAGCTGCTTCCTAGTTGAGCACAAAAGTTTAAGCGAATTACAAGGAACTATAATTTTATAATCATAAAACTTTTATAATCAGGATAGCAATTTGCATTGTCTTTTAATTATAGCACGTTCTAAAAACTTGTTTATCAGAAATAGCTGTTCATAACGTTAATACAAGTTATTTATTATGTTTTTCATCATTATCACTTGAGTCTCATGCCAAAGAGATTAGTGCTTTATTTATTAAAAATGTTAGAGCATTATATATATATATTGCTGAAGAAAAATAATAAATATCTTATAATATATTGATATTTATATTTAAGCATTCATGCATAAAGCAATGAAGATAAAGAAAAGATGCTAAAAAATAGAATTGATAGTTTATTCATTACTTATGATAATTAATGTAACAAAGATCTGTATTCAAAGTTATTGTTTTTGTTTATGTAACTTGTTTATTTGTTTGCGAGAGTAAACCTTCGGAAAAAGAAACAGTATATAATTGTATAGCCATACGTTTGAACAAAGCATTTATGAATACAGCTCTTAGCTTTGACACCAATTTTGTTATGTAATCGAAAAAATTGACAATATATTGAGCTTAAAATTAAGAAATTTAATATAGTGCCATTTGCTTTCCTAATTATAATTAATTATTCTTAGGAATTAATGTGCCGTTTTTGTATCTAAATTGAAACAATTCTTTTTTATTTTTACATAATGTAACACTTTCATACAAATCAATTTTTTATTTAATATACTTTAATTTATTTAACTACATTTACATCGACAGACATTAATTATAAACAAGTGCCATTCAAAATATTAAATCCATACACACTTTATAATACATTTTTCCCCTATAAACTAAATAATAACAAATATATATACACGTTATATAACAAATCGTTTTCTTATAAAAGACAAAATAATTTTAAATAATCCCAGGATTCCTTATTTTTAAATATAAGTAATATAGTTACAGTTCTTATATATTATTGACTAATTATTTGCTATAAAAATATATTTTATACCATTTTTTTATAAAAGAAATTTTATAATGACATTACAAATAGTACGTGATGACATTAATTTATTTTTACGAAACAATGGAATCATGCATGTTTTATAATTAGTACATTATGATGTTATGATAAAAATGGATTCGGAAAATAAATCGATTTACAATTTATTTTCCCCACGTAATAATTTTATCATATAATTAACATCGTTTATTGTATTTAGTTAATATTAATCCTTTTTATTTCTTTTCAAGAATTCTCGGAAAATAGGGGTTCAAAATAAGTTTAATTCCTTTTTTATCATCAAATATCAAATTTTTATCTTTCAAAAATTAAAAAAATTTATATTATTTTTATAATAGATGTCACCTTCATAAATGAATAATAAATAACATCTATTATTAACTTGCTATTATTACAATAATGCCATCAATAGTAAAATAGCACTTATTTTAAACCTGCTATTTAACTTTGGTTGGAAGTGTGAGAAAATATGTCTCTTCATACTTGTATATCTTTTTCTTTCATTCTTAACATACTCTTTTGAATTGGGTTCACAGATATATTAATATAGCACGCGCGCGTGTGTTATTAATATATTAAATTCATATCTTGACATGCATTGCAATATAGAGCGCTAAAAAAGTTCACATTCTATGTATGTAAAATATAAAAGTAGAAAATATATATGTTGAGATGCTATTCAGTTTTAATAGAAAAATAACATAATGTAATCGTGTACGTAGTATTCCTAAAGGACAAGTAATTTGGAGTGCTAGATTGCCTTTCTGCTAAGCTTTTTCAGAAAAATGAATATTATTTTCTTCTTTTAACTACAGTAAAAACTAGAATAACTTTCTCTACTATTCTTAGAGAAAATTAATGCATCTTCTAATTTGTTCAACTGTACAATTCTAATAATTCCATAATATATACGAATAATCGAAATTTTTCGATGTACATACACTCACATGCAAAAAAATCACACGCTTTAACACAATAACACATTCCACATATAAATAATAAATTCGTAATGCCTTTGCAATCATCGAACTTTAACATTAAAAATTAGCAAATATTGCATTTGCACTTCAAATGAAAACTCTTTTAAGGCATGAGCCATACGGCACATCAGTTTAAAAATTACATTAAAGTTACATTTGTATAATTGTAAATGTACATTTTTATATATTAACTCGCGTAATATCAGAATGCTAATTATTTGTATCTAGAAATTTATCAAAGAAAGTGCAAATTGTCATATTTGCGTAAATATCTACATCTAAAACTTAATAATGCAGATTTAATGAGACACATAAATTTTTCTGATTTATGATATATGCGGAAATAATATGTGACAAAGGAGCCAATTAAATGAAATGATTTTGGTTAACAAAACAAATATCACGCAAGATGCAGGACATTATGATGATATGACTAGAAATGATATTACTATTTATTCGACTTTTAATCGTTTACTAAATTCTTCTTGTTGCTTTTCTCTCCATTCCTTCTTCGGCTTCATCCTCTTTAGTTGGCCATCCCTGTCATTCACGAAATAAATATATAGTTGTTAATTGTTTTTAATTGCAATATCAATTTCCTACAAAGCTTTAAACTAATATCAACATACCACTGGAGATCGACAAGGCCACCTTGCCGCGCTATCACAGATTTTACTCGATTCGCAAAATCGATGGCACTCTCGCCTTCCTTCTTGTACATTGGAGGGAGATACCATACATCGCAGACTATAGCCCAACTGGACATCATCATGTATAAATATTGTAACATCGAATACCGACTGCTGTTCCAAAATGCGTCTCCGAATCTTGGATCGTACTGTACATTTAAACAAAGATATAAGAAATTTTTTTTTAAAGAAATGTTATATAAAGTACATCAGAAATATTTGATAAAAAAATTACTTTTATAGCCACAGGATAAATAACGGTGTCCACTTCAAAACTGCCTTTCTTGAATTGCATAACTGATGTATTGTTGATACACGTACCCTCCGGAAATATGAGTATTGGTGGGTTTGCGGGGTCTGATACGTGTTCCTTTAACCTGCACAAAACGTAATATGTATTAATAACAAAGCAGAATATCTTTATCATGCAGTAAACCTAAAACAAGGATAAAAAGACATAAAAACGCGCTGACATCTTTAGAAATGCGTTCTGAGTACGGGTCATTGTAAGTAATCATACCTTTTTGCAACTGCTTCTCTATCTTTGACTTCAGAGCGTTCAAACCATATGTGTGGAGAAGCACGGGCAAGAGCTCTTTGTAATATTCCTAAGAAACCACCATGCCTCTGACCTATCTATAATAAGAAATACAAATAAAATGATCTGCCCGACTTTAAAACTTATATTGCCTTCCAAAAGTCGTAAACTTCGAATTACAGATACTGAAGAAAGGTATTTATTTCAATATCATTATTTGAATATCATTAATTATAATCATTGAAAAAATAAAATGTTTTCTAAATAATCAAGATAAATCTTATCTTTTAATAACAATTTTATTATTAAAAGATTATCTTAATATAGATTTCTTCTTATCTTAATATAGCTCAATTTTCATGTATCTAATATTACATATTTATATTTATTTAATATTATATATTCATGAAATTATAATAGACTTTTTTTATGTAATTTTCGTAAAGAAAAATCAACGTTAGATGCCAAATCTGTAGCCTTTGAGAAAGGTACGACTTTTGGATCATCTTAATAGAGTGATCATGAAAACAATAAAATTATTAATAATAATGAGATGCAAGCATGCTTATGCAGTTACAGAATAATATCATTGTAAAGCCGGGATTACACGCATAGAGACTCGATACGAGCTTTAGCGAACTATATCAAGTTATCCCATAATCGCTCCCATTCGTTTTTGCGTGCAATTTGCGGTTTGTGGTTCATTCTTTCCGTTAAAAGTTAGTAAATAGGTCGCAAGTCAAAGCACTTATCAAGTTACTAATCACTAATCATTAAAGCGTCCGATTCATCGACTTGCACAGATTTATCGAAAATTATATGTTATGCATCAACAATAAGTACTGTGATTCAATAATATGCATTGCTGCTTAGGCCATTTTTCTCATTTGCTATTTCGAACTGCTGAAGACTACGAATCTATGCAAGCCATGAACTAGACGAGCTAACAGCACCATTGAACTTGTGCGACATGTTGTAGGTCGTTGTTTTACTAATTCGTGAAACTAACTTATTGACAAGCATAAATAAGCCATGAATCGAACCATAGGATCCCGGTTTAAGGATGTTCAGAAAAATATTGTAAGCAAGGAAAAAAATTCTATTTGTGAAAAAAACCTGTAAAAAAGAAATCCATAAGCAGCATATCGGAAACATACCAATGAATAACAATTATCACACATGAGTACGAGAACGTCAATAGGAGATGTGTGATTAGCTACACATATGCCTCTGACAGGTCGATTCTCTGGATTGTTGTATGTGATGACTGAAGACAGAGCACTGGATAAGACAGCAAAGCACATTATGGAGACTTTGTAGGTGAGCCACCGCTTGAAGCTACCCTCGGGAACGTAGCCCACTACTGCAGTACACACTGTCAGCCACATCACCTGTAAACCACAAGCTTTGCACCTGAGAAACGTGGGATTCCCTCTCTATCGTTGCTGAGTAGATACTACCTGTAAACCAAAGTTACAGGACACGTTACCTGTAACATTTACCAGTAATGCGCAACAACTTCTGTAACACTAGTAACAAACTTCCGACTCTCGGTCATATTATTATGAAAGCGAACCGATTGAAATCGCATTATTTTGTTACGTGAAGGAACTATTATACCTTTGCATCCAATGTATGATTTATATGACCTTAGAAAATATACTGAAAATATATGGCGCAAAAAGAATGATCTTAAACGAAGCGCTGAAAATGACAAAGCCGAGGAATTCCAATTCTTTCGTTGCTTGCATGCTTTCCTTTGTCAATTTCTGATGCAAATCATGTTTTTCCATCTTTGTAACGATAACCTAATGAAATATGGCGATTTCTTTCTAATGTAACCCGCTATTAAGGGATGTGTTCAGACTTTTGTCATAGTGTATGTCATAATAATCAATATTTTATGATTATCATTCATATATGAATAATTTGTATGTAACACCATAATTTCGTTCCCGTACTATTCCCGAATGCGATGAAATAATAAAACGCAGACAACACAAAGCTATTTGCAAATAGAGAACATGTTTGCTATGAAAAAATAATGGTACGATGATTAAAAATTTTTCAGCTTATAAATATATATTGTCCAACCCACGACATATACCAACGACATTTACCAAAGAGAATGTCGTTTGCGTAGATAAAATGCAGACATCAAGGGTGGTCGTATGATTCGACACGCATATCCCATTCTTAGGTTTGTTCTCTGGATTGTGGACCGTGATCATACCCGAGATAGAACGGGACATAATCCTGAACGAAATAAGGGTGCCCTGGTTGTTCGCCCAACGTTTTATACGGCCATTCGGCAGAAAGCCAATTAAAAATGTTACGAGTACGAGATATAGTACCTAAGGAGCTTTGATATTAGTATGTACACAATTTTAAATTTATATTTGACATACATCTTAATAAACTTAATATAGCTTTACAGTGTCGCAAATCTGAAACTTGCGTTTAAAAATGCGAAAACATAAAAAATTGTATCTGTTTTTTTTACAGAAAATTAATATTCGCTATTTAAATTTAATTATCGGAAAAAAATTGATTTTATATCACTATAAATAAGATCTTAGCGAGAAAAATTGTCACAATTTTAATCGTTTATTATATATTCTTTGAATTATATTTTTCTCGCTGAGAGAGTATGTATTGACAAGTGGTATAATATAAATAAATATCAAACTTACCCCTATGAAGCAGATAAATATCCTTAGAGGTAACAGGAAACAGTAGCGCATGACGAATCCGAACATCCATATGAACGTTAACTTCCAGGAGATGAATTCGTAGTATCTGTTCGTTCGAGTTAATAGATTCCAATTCTATAGAATATATCGACAAAGATCCAAATGTGTTAATTGTCATTATGCAAGTACAAATACAATTCTAGTCAATGAAATATCACCTTAAGTTCTTCAGCTTCAAAGCGTGATGTCACTTCGTCTTCTATAATAGCCTCAAAGCCCCCTCTGATGTAATCCAAACTTGCAGGCGCAAATCCAGTTTTTAGCGTTTCAAAAGAGTTTTTCTGATTAAAATTATCCTGAAATTTTCAGAAATAAAAATAAAGTTTAATTTTATTAAACATAAAACTTGTCAAAAATATAATCTATTTTATCATATTATCCTCCAAATTTACCTCTTTGTCATCAATCATTGATGATTCATGATTGTTCTCGAGATTCGATTCGTGAACATGATTCTTGTGATTATGCATTTCTGGTTCGGGGACCAAGATTAAGTCTTTCGACCTGGCTATCACCGAATTGCTCACATTTCCGTTTTGCATTTTAGGCGATGTTGCTGTTGAATCTTTTTCTGTGATCGTTGGCGACTCTTCTACGTTAAGGTCTTCATCGGGATCACGAGTACCGTTTTTCTTCCTCACACTTTCTATGTTTTGTCGACCATACTGTAACACAATAAATGTGGTCGATCGTAAAATGGATGCATTATTTGCAATTATTTGAATTTTTAACTTGAGTTTATGATTTCTGCGCAGACAATTATAATTTTTATGATCTTTAATCATTTCTTTGATGACTGTTTTTAGAATCTTTAGACTTTCATTCTTAGTAGGCGAGCTATTGAAAAAAATTATACCGTTATTACTAAAGATTTCTTGAAAAATCTGATTTAGATGCAAAAAGATGAATTTAGTAAATCAAACATTATTTTTGATAAAAAAATTATACTATTCTATAGATTATTGATAGTAAAAAAAATGTTTTATGAGCTTTCGGAGATAAATACAGCAACAATTACATCTGAAAAATAGAGTGGATTTAATTGTTTCAGTAATAAAATATCGAAATGCTCAATTTTAAAATAAAATTTTTGAAACATTAGCCTTAATTGCATAATAAGTATAGTAAGTATAATCTTATTTATATTTTTTTATATTCTAAGATAACAGAGTTTACTTTTAATTTAAATACTTGAAGTGTTTTCATGACCATTGTGTAAACAGCGGTAGAAAAAATAAATTATATTAAGGAAAAAATTCGATCGAGCAAAATTATATTTTATTTTGTATACCTTTAAACTATTATTTGCAACGTAAAATGCAGTTTATTATCATTACCATTACCCACGCAATCTGCGATTTCAATTCAAGGAAAGAGGAATGAAGCAAAAAGGAGTCGTCTTACAACAGGTTGTATAATATGAAAATACTTCGTTATTGTGGGAGATAGTGAAAAAACAGATGCACGCGATGCAATTTACAGACATATACGCGTTCAAGAACGGCATATGTCATCGAAGATGGATATTCTTTGAGCCACGTAATCTCCGGAAGGTCGACTTAATAATTATCCTTTGCTTGAGACTTTGATCATCGTTCTTCGATCGATAATAGCAAGATAACATTTATCAACTTTAGCGATGAGGTATGACGTGTTACAGGAGCAAACTCTAAAAATGTGATTCAGTGCGTGAACATCGCGTGTCCACAGTGATTATCGACGATCTTGGACGACTAGTATTTTGCAAATTACCGTGATTACAGTGTTATCTTTAATGTGACATAAGTATTTTGATATGATCAATTAAAGATCAATCAAATTTCAGGAATTAACGGTCAATAACTTCTCGAGTTATTGATTACACTAGTTAAGTAGTTACACTAACTAAACTAAATTGTTTTTCGAGAACTCGCGATAATGCACGCTAATTAGATGTATAATTAGTGTTCATTAAATAAAATGTAATGTTTGTCCAAGCCTTGTACCTTGTATTAAAGTAACACTTTAATCCAAAAATACGCGTTTATTTATGCAATTAAAATTAACTCAGACAAAGATGGATTTATTTGGAAAAGTGAATACGTCTTTCGTTGTGCATCGATTGCTTTGGCTCAATTGACGTGCTTCGCATTATCGCGTGCGCAATTATCTGGTACGAGATGCCTGGTATTCAAGTGCATTAATTAATTCTGCCGGCGCAAACACGTCAAGTCACTCATGCTGTTCATCGAACTGGGATTTATTCAGTGCGTCTGCACCAGGTAAATTATAATAAGAGTGCATTTGTCTCTGCACTGCATTGAGAGTCATTGAAAATTATTCGAGCTGAATTGCGCAAATCAGAATTATAGAAATTATTAATCATGACAATTAAAATATCGTTTGTGAAATAGAACTTTCGAATATGACTCTTCCAGTTTTTATCAATTTATGTAAGAAATTTTGTGTATCGGTAGATTTGTTAAAATATAAAGCTCCATGCCGTTTGAATAGTTATACTAGTGAAACATGACCTCTCCGATTTAAAACGCGGTTGATTGATTTTAGCGATATTTTTAGGATTTGACCCCTGTCGACGAGTATAATTTTGTATAAGAATGTTAACGGACACTAGTTGGAGACACGTGGAATTTATTTTTTTGCACACATTACTATGACACAGCGTTATTGATGCAATGCCAAACTTGACAGTCATGCACAAGTGCAACATGGTTCTCTGTTAAACTGGAGCTACTCTACGCGTATTCGTAATTCGTGAATAATGTGGAGGAAAAATCCGTTGACTCATGCGTGATTCGCCATTTACTCTGATTCGCTAGCCAAGCAAGTTTTTTGACGAAACTCAAAGAACGCGAATCTTCTTGAATTAATTCATTCGTTTCGCGCTACACTTTTGCGAATCGCGAATAGTGGATGGATGATTTATGTTGGCGAAAAACGAATCTTCCCGAATGTCCAACAAATTTCTACGAATGACAAATTACAAATCACGCATAGTGTAGCTTTAGCTTTAGGGCAAATATAAAGATTGCTTCTGTCTGTGCAACGATAATTATTACAAAACGATTAATAAAGTCACGTTTCATTATTATTATATTATATTATATTATATATATTATTATATTATATTATATTATATTATATAAGAAGGATTAGCACTTAGATTAATTTTAAAAAAATTTTAACATAAATAAAGGAAATGAAGGAACTTAACTTTTCGTCTCTTAAAAACTCAATATTCTATTATATATCCTTATATTTAAAAATTAAAACAGATATAAAATTTTAAAGAACAAAAATCGCACGCGAGAGAATGTTGATTTAATATATAGTATATTATCAATAAATCCTTATAGCATATTTTTAGTAAATCCTTTTTATAAATTAAAATTAAGTATTATATATTGCGATAATATTGTCTTTCATAATTCTATTTACGAATATCTTTCCTCTCATTTGAACATACGTTTGTCATTGATATTTTACAGTTTATCTTCCGATGACCTCGGATGTGATCCGTGTAATAATGACAAAGTTCTGGATGAATGTAGGGAAAAGAAGATAAAGCGAGAGCGCTGTTTACCGAAATTGTCTCAATTTCCAAGCGATCGAATTATCCTATTTGTATTTTACGCAACAGCATATCTTTGAAGTGGTGTGATGTTTCACCTTTGTTATCAAAAAGTTCAACAATAAAATTTCAGTCACATTCGATACATCAGAA
>VBVR01005887.1:0-11180 GCA_011638315.1 Tetramorium parvispinum
CCAGAAACGCGCGTGTTTCTCAAAGAGGTACCGGCAACGGTAGGCAACCTACCAATCGAGAGAAAAAGAGTGGGAAAGGAAGGAAGAGAGAGAGAGAGAAAAAGAGAGAAAGAGACAAGGGGGACACGCGGGAAACCGCGACGACGTGTCCGAGGATTTATTAAGGAGACACCTGAATCCCCCGTCCGGAATTTCGAAGCCGTTAAAAAGATCGCCTATCCTCTCGCACCTCCGAGGCGGATCACGGGTGCATGGTGGTCGCGAATTTTATGCAGATGCCGTGAGATCGTGTAAATATCGCTAGCTAAAAGGCAACCATAGTTAAGAAGCGGGTCCACCCAAGGAGGAAGGGCCCAGCCGATCCTCGATCGGCCGGTTACCATCGTCCTAATGGCGATTAAACATCCTCGCGCTAATTGGCAATTATAGGGCACAGGCATCACGAGAGAGGACTTTACTTCTGCACAGAGGCTGTCTCTTCGTGGTCCCTGCTTCTCTCTCTTTTTCTGATCGCCTCTTTTCGGACGCGATCGGAAAGAGAACGAAGGAGATCGGCTTGGTGGTAGGTGCTACAAAAGGCGCTGCCTCGCGCAACTTGAGCGACTCGCACACATACGTACACACACATACATTTTCTCTCTCTCTCTCTCTCCCTCCCACCTTCGTATACCTGTCTGTTTGTGCGCGACGGGAAAGGCGAAAAGAAAGAAGACAGAGATCGAGGATGGTCCGGACTGGAGCGGGTGCTGGTCCGAGAGGACTGAAAGAGGAGAGGGTAGCATTATAAGCGCGTCTGACCTGCGCGAACGCACCGGTGCGCTCGGTATACATACACACACCGGCAGACGGGGGAAGGGAGGAAGCGAGGTGACGACAGCGAAAACTAGTTTATTTGGAACGCGGCTATAAATTAGAATCAGATCGCCGCGAGATAAGAGAGCACCGGCTAACACCCGGTTCCATCCGAAAAGACGACCACTCCTCCCTCTCCTCCTTTATCCGCCACCCCCATTCCCCGTTCGCCGTCCGCCTTTCTACTCGCGTTCACGTCGTGGCATCCTACAAAGACAACGACGACAGACGTTCTCCGCAGCCGATACGTGGCAGCGTCGCCCTGGCTGGCGATTCTCTCGAGTCCTCGTCGCCTTGTTGTGAAACGAGGCGATGAATGATACGTCGAGATAATTTTTTTTCGTTGCAGTTTATCTCGTCTTACCCAACGTCCTAAAAACTTCGTTAACTCTTATTTTTTTCCCACTGCGGATATAATTAACCGTGGGTATCAATAATATTGTTATATTTAGATATTCTTTATATTGAAATAAAAAGGTCTGAAATATTTTACATCTCTCGATTATACATTATCCATGATTAGAGGCTAATGCGCACCGTTCACGCAATAATATCGATCCCGTCGAGCGGATTTCCATCGCCATCGGATACAGGTGGCGGAGACACTCGAGAAAGGACCGCTTTACTGGAACTACTCTCGAATCGGCGGGGAGGAAAACCAGGAAATGTATTTTCGCGAGGAGAGCGATTCGGCTTCTTTACGATTCCGTCGAATCAGATAATGTTCAAAGACTCGTGCTTGCACCGCGACGTTACGGATACCACGGGAGGATTCGTCGAGAAGAATGGAGAAAGAGAAGGCGAGGGTAAGCCCTGGAGATGAATCCCGCGTATCGTTTGTAAGGAAACGGGAGAACAGCCGTTTCGAATCCCCCTGCCTCCCTCTCTCACATTTTATCTACGAATGCCGCGAATGAGAAGACGAAGGCCCCGGCTTTCCCCAAGACGCTTTAACGATCGCCTGCCGACTATCACGGACAACCGCTGTTCTATCTCTTTCCCGATTTATCGTCTCACACACAAGTCGCTAACGCGTTTGTCCTATGATCGTTTACATGACGCACAACTCGAATGGAAATTTGATAGAACATTCGGGAAGCAGCTTTTTTTTTTATTCACAAATCTTTTGAACGATGTAATGATTCGTATACAATTTATATGCGCGGTAAATTTACATGTGAATCGTTTATTTGACACGGCACACGTAATTTATGGAAAATTTACGACAACGCCGCTACGGCTGATGTTGGCTCCTCTCACGATGCTTTGAGGTATCCATCTTAGGGTAAGCCCGCTAGTAAGAAGATCTCGCTCGTGAGACCTAAACGCGAGACTGGACCGGAGACTCGTCCGTTCGGTCACCAACGCGACAGGTTGAGGTGTGTCCAAGCGTAGTGTTCCAACGCGCGCGGGCGCGCACGGTAAACACAGAGACGCGCGCGCGCTCGCGTACACACGTAAAAAACCTACGGTCGACCGGTGTGGTAAGAGAAAGACGCGGTTAGCCAGTGGTGATTCCATTCACTGATTGAAATCTCCGTCCATTTGTCACTGTCAAGGAGGTGGCGATAGCCTCTTTCTCCCTATTTCTCTATCTGTCTCCCTCGCTCCTTCTCCTCTCCCAGCCGTTACCTCTACCACCGTGGACTACCCACACGCTACTCAATGTGTGTCCGATACCATTATTATTTCAACTCGGGTCGCTCGGCTTAACGACCAATCGACACGCCGGATATTAATTTCTTATCGATTGTTCTCGTGGTGTCTCGGCCGTGCGCGAGTTTGGCGCAACACCAGTTCGACCGGCGCGCCTTTCGCGCGCCGTTCGCGCAAGCGAGAATCGTTGTATCGATTTTCGTGCCGATAAGCAGCTCATGTACCGTTGCTTCGGACAACTTACCTTTTCTGCCCCCCTCCTCCCACCTGTCCTCTCTTTCCTGTTACCCATCTCATCGACGCTTCTTCTCTCTTTTACAGTCGACGAAAGTAAATTACCAACATCGCCTGTCGTGATATTAACGCGACCGTAATGTACTGCAGACCAAGAATTTTAAGTCGATTTTTCTGTAGCGGAAATTTTTCGACATGTATGTTGCGTGTCGTTTGCAATCATAGAACGAGGAGCGACCTTGCGAAAAAAATGGACGCAAGAGACAAAATAATGTAATATCACTTACTTTGGGAAAGACGACTATTGTTTTCCGGATCCCGGCACTAGCTCTTAAACCGGCGAGACGAAGCCGTTACCCATCGATTGCGAACTGGAACAAAACATTCATTCTACTTAATTCTTTTGTAGTATTTTATTATTAGTAGTATTATTAGTAGTATTATTAACGAGATTTTTTTATTGCGTGCACTGAATAAAGATTCATATGTTTTAAGCGTGATTTAGCAACGCGTCAATATATTAAACGAAATTAAATGACGTCGAACCGTATCTTTCACTCACCCTTTGTAAAACGGTTTAAATGCGGTGGTAGCTTCCGTGGGTGGCAGACTGGCAGTGGTTTGATGCTGGTGGAGAATGGAATTCTGACCGACGGGCGAGAAGTCCTTGTGCGGTGAGCTCTGCAGCCGAGAGTTGAAGGACGAGGCGCTGCTGGCCGAGCCCGAGCTCGTCGACAGATAACCACCGCCGCCAGGATGATTCGCGCCGTAGGGAATATTGGGATTGCCATTAGTCGCGGCACTAGCGGCGTTGCCACCAGGACAGTAACCGCCCGGCGGCGCCTGGATCACTCCGTTCGGCGTGGCCACCTTCATGTTGGGCGGTGTCTGGGGTGGAGTGTCCGTGCCAACCTCTGGAAACCCCGCCGCCGCCGCTGCCGAGGAAGACGCGCTCGAACTCGAGCCCGACGATGAATTGGGGTTGTAGTGGAGCTGGCCGCCGGACGAGGACGAGAGGAAGCCGCCGTATCTCGCGGCAGCGCCCGAGTAGGGCGCCGTCGCCGCCGCCGACGGGCTCATCCCCGCCGAGGAGGGCAAAGCGAACGAACTTCCCAAGTTTCCTCCAGCCCCGCCACTACTACCGCCGCCGGCGCCACCTCCTGCACCTCCTGGCCCGAGCCATGGTTGTTGCGAGTGATGATGATGCCCTTGGTTGGGCACGTGATGCTGCTGTTGCTGGGGATAGTGCTGCTGGTGATGCAAATGGTGATATTGCTGATGATGGGGGTGCGACGGTGGCGGTGGCGTTTTACACGCCGCCGTGTCCGCTAGGGACCAAATTTTCGGTTTCGTCGCGGGGATCGGCACACCACCCGCACTACAGTCCGACTTGATTCCCTCTTCCTTCATGTGCTCCTCACCGCCGTAACCTTGGTGATGATGATGATGGTGCTGCATCGTGTGATGAAAGGGATGCTCGTTCCGTCGACGGTCGTCTTCGAGATCTAACTCGTCCTCATCGTCGAGATCCTTCTCGTGCTGTAAAAGTTCCGCTTTCACATGTCTCATTGGTTCTGCAAACAATCGAGGAAATTATATATAGACTTATTGAAAAAGATATGTAAAATGTCATAATAAATGAAAGATATGTATGAAATATTGCTTGGCGTCGTCAAAATGATTCGTGAAAGTGGATATACATGAAAAACGTATAGACATTTTAATGATTTATAATATTCGATACACAAAAGTGAAACGTAGAACGCGCGAGTCGTCGTAACGGGATTCCGCCGTCATGGAGGGTCGTCGAGCGGCGGGAGAGAGTGCGGATATTTCCCTTACGCCCCTATACAGTTAAGCTGTAAGGGATGCTGTGAAAAAAGGGAGCGAAGCCTTCAACCACTTTGGGGCGCGAGAGATTTCAGTTTCCCTTCGGGGCAATGAGTGGGGAGGATGCGCGAGCGAGTGGATAAGCGAGAGATGGAAAGAGAGCGAGTAAACCGTATCCGTCTCCTTTTCTCCGATCTCCCTGTCCCGTCGTCTCTCGGGGCACTCCACGGATCGTCCCGACCGTCTGCCAGCCAGCCAGCCAGGCAGCCACCGAGCCAAGCCAGGCAGTCAGTCAGGGGTGAGAATTTCATTAAGAGGTTCGAATGTGTCGGCAGAGGGTTTACTTGATGGGTCGTCAAGCGATAATTCCCAAGCACGAAGGGCGCGCTGCTACACTCTTGAGCGTAAGAGAGACGTAGAGAGAGGTAGAGAAAGATGAAGAGAGAGAGAGAGAGAGAGAAGGTGAGAAAAAGAGAGTTTCGGTTTAGGGCGCACGCACCCCCTTATAAAGGGAGAACTTCTCTCTTATGGGCCAACTAAATAGATACTACCGTCGAGTCCACAAGTGGCTCTTTAACTTTTGACCCTCTTTTATCAGACGTTAATCTCGTAATCTTCGTGCCGTGCGGGCGGATTCTGTGTTTAAATTGAATAACTAAATTGTATTGGACTTGGCTTTAGTCAGTTGAATCGTTACTCGCGCGCAAGTTATAAGCGCGTAATAATTTTTCCATTCCGATGTTACGTTTCGATGATTTACAAGACAAACCGAACTTGCCCGTGTCTAACTTTATGTAACAATAGTCGGGCTCCAAAAGCCCGAGAGTTTGAATATATACTCTACTTGAATACGAATATTTCAACCCTCGCCGCATAGGTGGCTGACAGTCCGTGTGACCTATCTTCCTCAGCGGCTCGGCGTAGAAATTCATGAGCGCGCCAAAAGCTCCCCTTTGAATTTCTAAAGGTCACCGGCACAGAGCGAGCGAAGGCGTGTACGTGTATATCCGTCCACAGTGGCGAAGTGTCGATACACGTTCGCGCTATTTATATAGGAAGAAGAGAACCACGAAAATTTTAGACGTAAAAGACGCCAACGTTTGTGCTTTCACGCGACCTTACACGGAAGAATTGGCGCGACGAATCAATTTCCCATCGGTTTTCGTCAGCCGTTTTCAGTGCATCGTCAGAATGCTCTCCTTCGCTCGAGCTCGGTCCTTTGAAATTACGAGCTATTGCGGGACGCGTGACGTAACAGAATCTAGGTGTCCTGCATCGGGAGAGAGATCGAGACGACGAGAGCGCACGAGAGAGCGAGAGAGCGGGTCGAAGGAGAAGCAAAGAGAGAGAGAGAGAGAGAGAGAGCGAGAGATATATCCGATATTGGCCAATGTGCGGTGGGGTAATGGTGGCCATAGGAGGGTCCGTACCATTCGTCTCGCCGCGGGCGCCGATACATCACCGTACCTCGAACCAGCGTTCTCCTGTGTATATCTATATACATTAACAATATGTGTGAGTGTGTGTATACATATATGTATATAATATATGTACACACACACACACATATATATATATATATATTTATATATACATGTATGTACACACACACACACACACACACACACACACACACACACACACACACACATATATATATATATATATATATGGACTCCGTGGCACGGAGTGGATATGGTTCTACGGATGGCTACTCAGCCCGGGCGCACCCTCTCCCTCTTGCACGCGCGCACGCATACAATTACGTGCTCTTCTCACAGATCTATGTTCCTCGCGCACCGTATATACACCTACACGTCCGCGGCAAGCAGACGGGCAAGCAGCCCAGTCCAGCCCGGGGTGCCCAGTACCAATACCAACGGCGTCGGCCCGATCCACCGGGGGACCAAACCGAGGGCCATTAATCTCTTCGCGCGGCAACCCGCAACCCGTCACTGTGTTTACCCACATGTGAACCATTATGTCCGCCCCCGTGATGTAGAATCCGCACCGCGTGCTCCGATTCGCCGCGAATTCCTAACTCGCCGTTTCCGGTCGCCGCGCCGATGCGAAGAAATGTGCCTCGACGAGAGCGAATCGCTCTCAGAAATCGACTACGAATACCTTCGATACACCCCCTTCGATACACTTTTGAATGACAATTTGAGAAATGAGTCATGGCATTTGAATCCCAATGAACATATGCGACGTCATGCTTGCGGTAAATCGTGCAAATGCTAAAATGAATCGAAATCTGCAACCGAGTATTTTGGAATCGTCAGCCGTAAAAATTCACGGTTGATCGACCTACAGAAGCTTTCGAGGAACGACAGGTACGCGAGCGACAAGGCTAAAAGCCCTATCATCGATCTTTCGGTCGAAGCACGGAGCGAAGATATATTTGGAAAGTATCGAGGAACGGTACATGAATTCCCTTAAAAAGATTCAGGCAATCTTTAGAAACAACCTGACGACCGCCTGAAGTGAGGTCATAAGTCCGATTCATTGTGAGCGAAATGCATACTTGCGCAATACGAGAAACGCCAGCTGATGGGTATTCGATATCGGGGAAACTAGTCACGCGAGGAAAACACGCCAGCGACATACCGAAGTCAAAGAGATCGGTTCGCCTTGCTCGCGCTGGACCTACCTTCGAGAAACAATTTCCAGCTCCGGCCGACGATACCTCTCGCAATACTGATAATAATCGGACGTTTCTAATGATAGAAATTTCTTGATAACCACCAACGTCGAATTATGCCGCGCCGCGCCGACGCAAATTCTCTCTTTCTCAGAGGTCTCGGCTGTCTCTCGGAGCAGACGCTGCTGGCTAGCCGTTTTGAATATTATTATTACTCTCCCGACACTTTTTCCGCAGCGACGTTAGTAGACACGCCTCTCGTTTCATTTCATTTCATAGTTTGTAGTCCTGTTAGTGGCGCAAACTAAGATTTCGCGTGTTAACGTCAGCACGCCCCGCGACCACGAGCAATTTTCTAAATCGTTCTTGCAGATAGCGACGTGAAAACGTGTCGGCTCGTATCTGGAGGCAGCGTCTTACTGAATAATGAATTCTGACTCGCTGTCGGGCGGCGGATATCATGCGTGGAAAGGAAAAAAGGCTTACCGGTATCGTCGAGGCCTCGCCTCGCCTCTTCGCCAACCCGGTCGCTTCTGTTGTCCGACGCAAGCTCGTCCTTTTCCTTATTATCCTCGGAATCGGTGAGCACCGCGTCGTCATCGTCGTCCGTCTTGTTCTTCGGTTCCCAGGTCATCTTGTTCTCCTTTTTGAGACGTCTCCGCGCGTTCGCGAACCAAGTAGAGACTTGGGTCAGCGTCATCTTTGTGATGATAGCCAGCATAATCTTCTCGCCTTTCGTCGGATACGGGTTCTTCTTGTGTTCGTTCAGCCAAGCCTTCAAGGTTGCCGTCGACTCCCTCGTGGCATTCTTCCGCCGCGCAGCCAGGTCGTATCCAGCGCCATATCTGAAAAAGACAACGAAAAAGACAGTTTACAATGAGACGTCCCCTGAAATTCTTTAAAAATTCTGTTACACTTAAGTAAACAGCAGCTTGTAAACAGGAAGCGTCGTATGAGAGTAACCGAGATGCAAAGCTCAATAAACCGTAAATAATATTTGCACGCGCGTCTCTTAATTCTCGTTATCAGCTAATCACTAATTAATGGATACATTTATATAAATACACAATGTTAATTACAATCTAATAGATATCTATTTTTTGTGAAGAAATTTAAAAATCACACCGAGATTGCTAGTCGTATCTCGTCAATAAGTGTCAAATGCATTACTAACGATTAAGTAATCGTTAAGCAACGTTCGTCTGCCAGAAGGTAACTATTGTTCCATATTTGTCGAAACGGGCCACTCCACTCGAGAAGTGGTATCGTGTCGAGGGTGCGAATTCCCCGCAGATTTTAGCAAGTCCGAAGTGCTCTGCACGAGCCCTCGGCTTTCCTAGATCCGTCCGTGCCTCTTTCTTTCTCTCTTTATTTCTTTCTCTCTTTCTCTTCCCCTCTCTACCCTTCCCTAGCTTTCTCTTTCTCTCCGCCTTGCTGAACATCAAACCCCTCTGGGATAGGGGGGGCGGTATCCTACTGGGTCGAGGGTGATACTCCGGCAAATATATACGGGGAATAAACCCCCAGCGGCGGCGTGATTCCATCGTGCACCCCCGGCACTCACTCGCCGTAATGGCGATTCGATCGATCCCCTCTCGCCCATCCTCTCTCGCTCGCTCGCTCAGTCTCGTCTATTCCTCTCGCCTCTCTCTCTCTCTCTCTCTCTCTCTTCCATTTCTCTCTCCATTCTCCCTTACGAAGAACCCGGTGTGCAAGTATGTTATAGGTGGATACTGTTATATACTAAAATACCTATCGACGATCCATCGGCTGTGAAACGATGGAAGAGGCACAGTGGTTCGCGATAGCGGCAATGGTGGTGGTTAGTAACAATGTTTTGCCTCGAGCGGAACGCATCCTGACGACATACCTGCCGTTGTTGCTCGTCAGCGGCTAGGGATAAATGAAAATTTCGTAGTATCGACATCGAGTGGCAAATCGACAATTGAAAGATAATAGTAATCGATAAATTTTCGGAATAATATTCTCAACGATTTATATAAGTTATTTTACAAATTTTTTTATGAAGTAACGGATTGATTTAAAATTGTATCTGAATAGTTTAAACGAATATTTATGAAGCGCAACAGCGATAAACTCTCACGTTATTAGATATACGATGCGGTGATTTCAATCCGAAGTTGCTTAATAATCGTCGATCGCAGGTTCTTTATTTTTGTTGTGTCGATCAAGAATGCTGTTGAAAATAAACTCGTTGTCAGGTCTCCATTTCCACTTTATGTAATCGAATTAGACGAGCGCGCGACGGGCGGCGGTCGGATTGGAGAAATCGTTCGACACACGCGGGGAGGAAGAGCGAGAAAGAGAAAAGCGGAACTCGCGGTAAATCGAACGAACGGCGAATTATTAGGTTCCCGCTTTCACTCAACGAGCCACGAGGCTACGCAACCCCCTTCCCGTACCACCCTCCGATTACCACTGCGATCCGCATCCGAGATTGCCGAGATGACCGCGTCGATGGGGATGAAAGCGGCAATCCGCAGGAGGCTGACTCGAAGAAGGTGGAGGACGTTTCACCCTCTATTAAACTCCCTCGTACAAGGGAAAGGCGGCCGCCGGGATACGTCGCCAGTAAAACGAGCCTCTCCTCGACTTTCACGTTTCTTTCTTTTTTTTTTTTTTGCTCTCCTCGGGCCGCGTTCCTCCTTTCGCCCGCTGCTACCGCAAGAAAGCAGCCATGTCCTCGAAGGAGTCCTATCGATTTCGATAGGCTTCCGCGTCCACCGCTGAAGCAGTTGCGACCATATGGCGGTATTCACGAAAGACGAAACAATAAAACGCACCATATTATGGCGGAAAAGTGTTAATTCTATTGCGGATATGTCTTTTCTTCACGAAGTAAAACAAAAAAGGATCTATAGTATTTTCTGGATTATCAACATTACGAAGCATCGTATAACACGGGTGTTCCAAGTTGTCGCGATTGGACAATATTAAAAATTGAAAAAGGTAATGAATTCGCAAAGAAAGTCCACGTTTCGAATTGATGACTCGTCAGGAATCGACGGCGGATGACAATACAAGTTTGCAGATATAATCAAAGTTCGCCCCTTCGTTAATATGCGCAATTTCGACTGCCTCCCACATGCCGAGCCGCACCGGCGCTGCGCCGCGCAATTATCTACATATACAACGAGTTCGCATCGGCATTTACATACTAAGTGTGCCGTTGCGTGTCGGGAGAGAATCGCTCGGATATGATCGCGTCTTGTATATGTGACGATGCAGATGCGACGACGAATGGAAGCAAAGTAAAAATTTGGCAAGACTCACAATCTTCCTTCCTTCCTTCCTTCTCGTAGCAAATCTCAACATGGTTGGTTGGTGAAAAATTCTGCCGTTATTCGCAAGTCAAGATGCTTTCTGTGTGTTGATATGTGAAACGAGTCAAATTTTATTGAATTAAAAAGACGCAAGCAAATGTCCAATAATATAAAAAAAAAGAGAAGATTGTGTTACGTTGCTCTTCACGAGGATCGCGATTTCGTGACACATTGAAATGAAAGTAACAAGTATGCGTTTTTGAACATTTAGAAATATGAGTTTACATATTCCAAAGGATTGTGAACGAAGCCGGATGTAAAGATCTAAGCATTGTGCTCATAATGCGAGAGATCACGGACTAGTAATAGATTGCGAAGTGAATGGCGATATCTGCTATCATAAAATTCTCCGACACGCTCTTATCGTCTCTTTGTCGATGCCAAAGCGAAATCGTGCGACGAGCGTCCTTGAAGAGCACAATGTACATACATTTTTAACGTGTGATCAATAAAATAAAAAAGGTATAAATATCAAATGTACCTCGATGTACACAGAAAAAACATTAATTTCAAATCAACAATATTATTCTCATATATACGCAAAAATATAAAATCTTCTTTAAAGATTTTGATAAGTTTAAACAGACAATAAGTTGCTCGCTCATATAAAGAAATTTTGTTTC
>VBVR01005888.1:0-11180 GCA_011638315.1 Tetramorium parvispinum
TATATATATATAATATTCTATAAAAGATAATAACAATTTTGTTTTCACTTGCATTCAAAATCTCTTTAAAGCGAATATTACAAACCAGATATAAAAGTAAAGATAGATCTTTGAGATTTATTTTCGTTTTAGTACCTTCTAGTACTATGATCGTAATAATCTTCCTGTAAAAGGCAATGATTTTATAGTTGACATTTATATTGGCATTTTAATACCATACTATAAATCATTTGTAATAAAAGAGGTAGTTTGCGAGGGCGAACTTTGACTTTTACGAGCGGCCATTAAATAACGCATTCAATTCAAGATTCTATATACGCGGTTACATCCGGTAAGGGTGAGAATCACTTTTATGCATAATTATTATAATAAGAATATAATCTTGAGGTTATTTCTTTCATTGAATAAATTAAAAGATCAATTTATTGAGATCAATTAAGATTAAAGAGCCATTATTTTTGAAGCATTAAGTTTTTTGAAAATTATGAAAAAAGTTACAAAACTCAATCTTTTACTTAACTTCAAGCGAGTGTCATTAAAAAAAATATAATATTTAAAATTAGAGATTAAAAAGCAGCAATAGACAAAATTGCTTCCAATGAAATTTTCGTTAAGAAAAATCGTCTTGGAAAACGCAACTTTAAGTTTTACTTTTTTTTCTTATTTTTATTCGTGTTTTTTTGCGACATCTTGTATATAGTCTACTCCAGATCTGCAAGCACAATTTTAATAATAGATTGCCTTACGAATTTAGAGTTTTCCGACAAAACTCTGCAGGAAACTATTTGTGGAACTTATTAAAATGTGATATTAAGTACTTTGGTATTTAAATCTCTAATTAGAATTTAGAAAAGAAACCTTTTAAAGTTAAGTAAACAACAGTTTGAATTTTCATTTAATTTCAGAAGCTCTTCATTTCTAATCACTTACAAACAGAGAGTCGCTCATTCTTTAGTTTATAATTTAAATATTATTTCTCTTCGAATATTCTAATTAAATATCACATCGAATTGGCCAATGAATTACTAAATATCGACCGGCGATTCTGGGACATTCTGTAGAATCAATATCGTATCGTAGAATCAGTATCGCGCCCATATTTAAATTGACAAATGGTGCTGTCAATTTCGGTCCCTGTGCAGTCTTTGAACCAGAGAGAAATTCCTCTCCGGAGATCCTTTCGGATCGATGAACATTTCGTGAACGTCTAACGGATGATACGATGGTTGTCTACAGCCATGTGTACACGCGGTACAACGTTCAAACGCGCGGGACAAGGAAACGCACGCACCATACGCATCACATACACATATACATATACGCAATACACGCGTACGCGCGTGTATGAACGGTACACTGGACGGGCGGACTTTCGAACACGCATGTAATACAGCCATGCGGTTCGTTCGACCAATGAGATGAGCTCTGACGTGCGAATGATTATATTGACTCAGACTGTTATGGTTTCTCAGGAATTAATTAGGAGAGAGATCCCTGAGATGAAATCCCTAATAGAATCTTGTCTAATTAAATTTAAAAAGTAATTCATATGAGAAACGTTGAGGAAATTTGGTTACTTAATATAGAATGGAGAAGTTAAAAATTATTAAAATTATTACATACTGATTTAATTACGCCATGATTAAGTAAGATTATAAATAATTAATATTTGCGCGACAATTTCCGACGTGCAAATTAAATTACGATTCGATGTAATGATTCGATTTTGCTATTAGTATAGTATGTTTATCAGCACTTAATTAATTTATTTAAATTAATTGATATTAGAGATTAGGCGATTATGTATAATTGAAATAATTAATTTCAAACGAGTTACTGTGCGAATTGCAAATTAGTAAATGAAAGCTAATTGTTGTTAATGAATTCTGCATAATTTTCATTGCCTTGGGGCGCGATAATTGCTTGAGCGAGATTTCAAAGGCGGAAGTTTATTCTGCATCTTTTATCCGGTATTTAATTATGATATTAATTAATATTTTACATGATATAGAATCTCTTATAGAAACAATTTCAATGATTTATCAAGTTTTAAAACGAAATATATAATCGCGTAAACATCTATACGCTATTCATTGATTGACGCCATTAATTAGCGATTTATTTTATCTATCGAATGATATAATAGTATAATTAAAAGTAAATGTATAATATATATAATTGAAAAATATGGTTAAATGGAGAAAATGGCAATATCTGCATGATAAATTATTTAAAAGTTAATATTAATTTATGTATGTTATTTGTTAATTAGTAATATGTATATATATATATATAATTAATTGTGCTTAATACTAATAAATTCTAACAGTTAGATTCTTGCCAGTTAGATAAATTTTGAATAAGTTACGGTCGTTCAGGAGTATAACAGTCCAGAAACTACATTAGTAAATGACAATATTTCACCAAGTAACAGTCTGATCAACTAATCACTCATTCACGTAGCTCGACTCTGCGCTCGAATTCGTGCATTTTAACACACAGCACATACAATAGGGTTGTAACACTTCTGCCACCGAATTAACAGCGATAACATTCGTGGATGGTAATTGACCCGCGTGAGCGAACGGGAATGTAACTAGAGCAGCAAATATGTGCCTTTTGACTGCGTGAACTTTGCCTAGGGTTATGGTCACTTCTCGGTAAGAGAGCTCGCTCTTGTTAACACGCGTATATATATAACGCATCTTACGATTGTATACATACGCGCAATTGTGTGTTAACCGCGCCGAATTGAGAAACGGAAGGGAAACAAAAAAGAAAAAAGGAACGGGCGACGACGGGAAGCAAAAGACGTGCGGCGCGTTAGGTAAAAATCTCCACTGATCGCTATACGCTAAATTAACTGATTTCGACCGGTATAATTTCAAGACCCGTTTAACTTTCGGCATATGGTAGAAATGGTTCATTAAAACGTATACCTACAAATCGTTACAATTGAAGTATCGCAATGAAGAGATCAGCTTCACACGTCTGTAGCATAGAGGGAAGCAGTGTTATGGAAAAGCGGATTAATTCATTGTAAGCAGAGTAGTTTTCAGTAAATTAAGTTTGAAATGCGGAGTTTCATGTTGCTGGCCCAGCTGTGTGTACGACTCCTTTTTCTTCCTTTTTATTTCGCGGATTAACCCACTTTTGCACAACACTGTTCGGAGATTCTATAATCACCGAGATTATACCGGTTCCGATCGTTGCGCCGGCTGGTGTCGGAGATAATGAGAAAAAGATACGGTTGTGATAAGCCGCTGCCGCGTATATTTAATGTATAGAGATCAGTGAGATTCCATTGTCAAACTATTATCTCTCGTTTTACCCTAGATGTATTAACAAGCTCCAGCGAAGGAGTTTCTTTTTTCCATAACGACGATCATACGTTTAACTCGTTTACTTGTTTCTCTCTTTCTCTCTCTCTCTCTCTTTTTTCTCTCTCTTCTCTGGTCGTGTACGCATACGCTCGCGCGTGAATGAACGCGTATGCGACACATCGCATGATAATCTTTTATTTCAAGATATTTTTCTCTCATTATATCAGTGACAACTTATTTTCAATATACATGCGTACAGGATATCCTGAAACAATCGCTATTTTTTTTTGCCTATGGATTAAAAATTGATTTTGTTCTCGTAAAAAATGTTCAATTAATTGACATTAGCTTTTTACAATCCTTGCTTTTCTGAAATATTCTAGTTAAATGATATTTGATAAGTTAATTTAAAATGAAATTTATTGGAAATAAAATAAAACCCAAAAACAAAATAGTAAATATAAATTAAAAATGTTGTATTTCAGTAGCAGTTTTATTAAAAAATGTACTGTAAATGTACTGTAAATGTACTGTATATTCATTATATTAATTTATTATATTATATGTACATTTATAAATAACTAAGAACACGCCATTTATAATAATAATAAATCAAAATGAAGATTTAAGGTTTAAATAAATAATGTTATGCAATATATACATAGATTTGGATCTCTAAATAGGTATATTAAAATAATAATATTATCATACTAAGTAATCTGAATTATCTTTTGTTTAAAAATTTGTTAAATATAACCTTTTTCTAATACAGATTCGTATTCAAACCTTATATTTAGTTAACACTTGAATGTGTGATTTGAATGCGAATCTTAGCGGCAAAAAGGATAGCGGTTAGTTGTAGGCATCCCGTATATCCGTATCTTGAAACTAGAGCAATCAATATCATTTTATGAATCGGAGAGAGCAAGTCAAACATTACATAACATATGTAACAATTGCTTTTCGATTTCCGAGTCACGTAAAGATATCGGTTGCTCCAACTTCAAAATATCGATATGTATATATACAAGACCTCTTCTCTTTCTCTCTTCTACCTTAGGAAATTTCCGTTCTCGTTTCTGTTTTTCCGTTTTCCGTTTCCGTTTCCGTTTCGTTAAGTCGTTCTCGGCGCTCTCGGGCAGCCGGTGCGCGCCTTTGTAATATGTCCCTTTGTGTGTGTCGACAGCTCTGGAATCGACAATAATCCGACGGTCTTTTACCACTTAATGCCCGGTTCCACGGCGCAGACGAACAAGTTTCATACGTTTTACCTTCAGCAACGCGGAGAACACACTACAACTTGGGCCGATATTAAAGTTAATCACCCGCTGGACTATGAGAGCATAAAAGAATACAATCTCACCATACGAGTGGAGGTATGATTCATTTATTTATACGCATGTTTTACCAAGTGAAAAAAAATCTTCCTTTTTGAGAAGAATGTAAAGATATTTCACCTTAATGTTAATCAAAGTAATATAATTGGGAGTTTTAACGGTTGAGATAATAATAAAATTTTTGCACGATAATGTTCTGCTATATTAGAAAATAGACAAGAAAATGCTAATTTTTGCGCATTTAATGTTAAAAGTAAATAGGTCCATCAAAATCTAATGCACTAATGAAAAAAAAATTGATTATAATTGTTTATAATAATCCAGTCTTGATAAAAGTTATCAAGATCCTTGGTGAAATAGTTTCAACTAAACATATAGGTCATTATGACAAAATAATCTTATAAAAAATGAAATGATCATAATTATTATCAAACGTTTTGTTATTATTATATTGGATAATAATAACTAAGTATTTCAAAAAATTGCATTACTAAATGCTTCATATAAGTTTACCTAGAATTTTTTTTTCAGTGTGTATTCATCATTAAATATTCAATGTAATATAAATTTTTAAAGAAATAAGAATTGATAGAATCAAGTAATAAAATCTATATTGCTGTATTAGAACATCGAATGCTCGTAATTCAAAAGAAGCTCAAAGTAAATGTGTGTTCATTTACAAATGCGTTTGAAATTTTACACGGAAATAAAAACGAAGAGTCGGTATCAAGAGGTGCACAATCGGTTTGTAATCGCGGTCAACTTAATCCTACTAGAATAATGGAGCTCAACAGCTGGCTTCCGAGGCAACCGTGTACATCATGCTGGAGGATGTTAACGACGAGATACCGCTGTTCACCGAACGAGAACAGGAAACCGTACTCGAGGGTGAACCGGTGGGCAGCAAAGTCACCCAAGTGAACGCCATCGACAAGGACGGAACGTTCCCCAATAATCAGGTAAATTGATATCGCGCAGTTAACTCCTTTCCCTCCCCCGATATATAAGAAACAGCAAATTCTATATATTTGTTCTCAATTCCTTCAGTGCCAGCACGTAGCGTCTTTTAAGTGTGAGAATATATATAATATACAAATCTGAATATAATATACAATATACAAATCTTAAAATACAAACTGAAAAACATATACACAAATCATAAACAATCTTTTAATGTGTTTAGTGAATTTTTCCATATGTAGCAAAAGATGTATACTTCATGCTAAGCGATCTAAATTTCCATTTTTATTACATGTTTTATTATATTATATTTTCATGTTTTGATTCAACAAATCGATTGTTGCAGTATTTATAATAATCTTTATTTAATTTAGAATATATGAGAATAAAAATACGCAAGTTTTTCTGCAGACAAGTTTGCTTTTTAAAATTAATTTTATTATTAATGACACTTATTCATTTTTAACTTAAAACATACATGCATATATATATCATATGCTACTACATATTGGAAGATGTAATTAAATTTAAAGAAAAATATATAGATACTTTGAGACGGTATTTTATTGTATGTTTAATTATTATGTAAAACGTGTGATCAACGAAAAACCAGATTGATTAAAATTAATAAAAAAATTTGAACCGGATTATAATGAAAGACCAGGAACGTGTCCCGTTCGATATAGATTTTTCCATTTCTTTACTGCAGAGATCCAATTCTGAACGGATCGATTGCAGGAGAATTACGGCGAAGCCGCACAAAAGAACCGAAGAACATACTCGGTATCGTGCCGCGGGGTTTGAGGCACTTGAACAGGACTTAAGGGAGCTCCCGTCAAAGTCCTGATTGAGGAAAGACGAAGAGCAACCGGGAATTGGGGAATAAGAGCGGTTACAGGGTGCTTAGACGCATAGCCATAACTTAGACTGTCGCGTCGAAACTTTAATGTCTCATGCGGAAATGCATCGCCGCCGTTGGCGGAATGTTATAAACTCCGTAGCAGAGTAACGTAATTCCAAGCGCGTTTGAGTGGCGTTGAATTTATCACGTATGATCGCATTAACGGATGTGCCAGCAACGCGAATGTATACCGCGCCGACATTTAATCGCGTGATTATCATTCGTTTTACATTGAAACCGGGTTGCTATGCTACCAAACGTATTTTGTAATTCCGATACAACTACCGATTACGAACGTGCTGAACATTACGAAACAAATTGTAAGTTTCTGTTGGAGACTAAACTGGAGATATTGTGTAAATGATCTTGGAATCTGTGATTAAATCAGAGTAATTTCCTTTTTCTTTCAATTAAAGAAATGTAATAGTTGGGAAGATGAGACTTTCGTTGCTATTTTCAAGTTTTTATAGAAAGTTTTTTTTTAAATCAACAAGCTAATGAGCATTTTAATTGTTTAGCATTTTATTTGTTTTGTAATTGTTCATTACAGCTTCCTCATCAATACATCAATTTTTGTAAATATTTCATTACTTTCATTTTTTTTTAATTATACATATAATTTACAAAAAGTTTTACAAGAAATGAGTCAATCTTTATTATATAAAATTCAAATAAATTTTAATTCTAGCTAAATTATACGTAAATATGAAATTATCTTTTTATTGTTTTTAATCTTTAACTATATTTGTAAATTTTATTATTTTTGTTAATTGTAATTTTTTATGTTGTTGCATAATTTTTTAAATTTTGTAAATTATATCTTTTTAAGAAAAACAGAGGAATGAAAAACTGTAGAAAAAGCTATGCTATACTTTTTACTTTTAAGATGAGCAAACTCATCTTTTCTTCGTTCAACAAAAATGAGATCGTTCTTAGCCAAGCAGCTCCGGGAAAATGACGTGCAATGCAACTGCTGAAAAAACCTTACCTCGGCAATAAGCGGAAGCAGAGCAACCGTGAAATATCACGGAATTTCCGGATGGAAATTTGCCGATTAAGTAGCGTGAGATAAACGTGACTGTAAATTTTACCGAGAAAACGCGTGAAGTCTTTCGCGCGCGAAGAATTTGTCAAATATGCACATTCTATTTGTACTAGGCACGGACGTAGGGTTCGCGGGACGCAAATGCGCACAACGGTCGAGACAAAAGGGACACGACGTGAATCCGACATGTCGGGCGCAGTAATCGCATTGCTGTAAACTCGATATCGTCTTTTCTTCGTTCTTTCATTCGTTCTTTCTTGCATACGCACCGTTTTATTGGCGATTGTGTAATAAATAGAGAATTTTCCAAAAAATAAAAGACAGAAATTGCAAAATTTGATTGATAAATGATTTACAAGATAAAAATCGAGCGTAATTTCACGCTTGTATTAATAAAAGCTGGTCTAATTTAATGTAAAATTTATAATTGTGACAAGACAATATCAATTTCGTTAGAAATATGAATGCTAATGTAATAAATACTAATGGAATATTAATACAATGCACACACAAAATAAAAGATTTATAAAATCCAACGAAAGTGTGCTGCGCGATTGTATTTTCGTATTTGCTGAACAGACTATATAACAAGAGCACACTGTTAACATCGACTTAATCAAGTTTTTTCGTTTCGTCTGTTAATTAAGAAATTACAAAGAAGTATAGAGTACGTTGAAAGAAAACCATTCCGTCATTACATAAAATTGCGCCGTCCCGTTCGGGTTACAGTAACATTGTTTGCCGTTTCATTAAGATAAAATTGGAAGGCACAAAGTGCCGATGCGTTTGCAACTTGTCCGAGTAAAGTCTTACAGTGCGGAATTCACTCAGATTTTCTTTCACGATAACAACTTCCAAGTTTCATGCTCTCGACGCCATTATACAAATATACATCCCCGGTCGATAGCATTTTTATGCGTTTCACGTACTTTATACATACATGCATTTTAATATGAAACGGGGAATTTCCCTCGAATAAAAAGGTAAAGCGAGTCGAATTGCAGAACAGGTCATACGCTCACGAAATATTGCATGAGGATCAACATTTATCCTGGATGATTCAAATCGTTTTACGGTGGATATGTTAATGATGATTTATATAGTTCAATAAGTTATGATTAATTGGCTCCAGATAAATTTTTATCAATGTATGATAACAACAGAGAGAAGGGATCATTATTAATATAAAATACACATTAATATATACATGAACTGGAATACAATCGCGAAACATTATTATATAATATATTATTATCGCTGCGACAATTTACTGAATCTTTCAATATTCTATAATTTATACAGAAATTTATCGGAATACTTAAAATTTTTAATAAACTAAAGATTATTGTTACACTGAAAAAAATTCTAGTTAAAAACGGATGAATAAGTATCGAGTTCTATTTATAATAAAAAAGAATATTTGATCAAACCAAGATTTTCTGATTTGTCCGTTTTTAACCAGAATTTTTTAGTGCACTTGTCATACGTGGAATATCATCATAATTCTATTAAGTAAATAAGTACATTATCTCTCTTCGCTAATGGTGTAAATCCAGCGAAGTTATGACATTCTTTATCAGTTACTTGCGCATGCAAGACACGACGATGAAGTCAATAAACTTCTTGTTATTTATTCAGGTCACATATTACGTAGTAAACAGCGACAGGAACGAGGGCAAGGATTACTTCGAGATCAACAGGGAAACTGGCGAGATCTTCACGAAAGTAATGTTCGATCGCGAGAAGCAGGGTGCTTACGCCCTGGAGGTGGAGGCCCGAGACGGAGCACCTTCTGCACGACCTAACAGCAATGGCCAACCTAACTCAGGTAGGTGATACGGAAAATTTTATTTAAAAGTCACTTGCGCGTTATACAGACCGTATTGTGCGCACGTACGATAAATTTCGCTAAATAGCAGTAATATTATGTATTCAGGTTTATGAGCGATTGAAAATGTGCCAACTATATGAAGTTACCGTATAAAATACGGTACTATAGCGGAGAAAGAAATCAGCTAGAAATTATAAACAAGTTCTAAAAATATAACATATTCAATAGATATTACATAAAGAGCCAGTTATGAAAACGATGTAATTTTTATTAATGCCATGGCCATCACATTTTATGCTATTTTGCTCGTTTCTAAACATGAAAAGATTAATTCTTAAAAAAAATTTTAATAATCTTCACTTTTGAATTTCAATTGAATCTGTATAAGGCACCCATGATTTCACACTGAAATCAATGAGATATGAAAAGAACAACAAAAATAATCCGTTATACTTCGTTCCATGTAAGCGTTTTATGAAGTAGAGTAAATGACAGGTTGTAAAAGAATAATATTTATATTCATACGGGATACATGCAGATCAGAGAGAAAAACTGTACAAAATTCAAATAGAATGCTCGTTTATCATTTGACTAGCTTGGCTGAATAACGAGAGAAATAGTCGTGTAGTTTGAAATTTTAAAAATTTGATAAATTCATTCGAAAAAGAGCGTTTTAAAAATATAAAATATATCAATTGCATATTTATATTTTCTACTTTGCTTTATTTAATTTCTTTTCTTCAAAAAAAATTTCTTGAGATTACAAATCTCTTCCTTCACAATATTTTTTAAAGTGAAACAATAAAATTATGAACTTTTAAATTTACTTTTTACAACATTATGTTTCTTTAAAATGAAGTCTTTATTCAAATTGAGATATACTTACGAAATTTTATATTTATTTTATTAAAAATTTAGCACATATATATTAGATAAATATTTTAAAAATTAAATTTGAATGTCTCGTTAACAAAAACTATAAATTATTTAATTCTAAGTTTATATTTCATATTTCAAAAGTTTAAACATTAAAAAATAGACGGTACCGATACAAGTTCTTTGTAGAAGGATTATTGATTTGCAGTAATACGTGAATTCTCCGTAAATTTAATATCATTTGAGAAAGTGAGGGTGTCGCCCTCAGGGAAATTCACGAAAACTTTTTCGGCCGGCAAAGCTTCTTAGGATTTTTTTTCACACAACACGTGATTTGCATTATCGAACTTTTATGGTGTGAACTTTCATGCATTAAGGTGATTACGATGTCGTCTTCCGAGTGAGCTTGCGTCTTGCATTAGTTGATTACATGCCTATACACTTACTCGCGACTTGGAGGAAACCGAATTGAATTGGAAATGGTTTTGAATGGATTTTATTCATTTCTTATAAAAGAGTTATAAATGATAATAGTTAGCATAAGACGATAATACTCGTCAATATAATATAACCAATAAACTTTTACAAATTTTTGTATATAATGCTTTGAGTATAAAGCTTTTTGCAAATAATACAATATAAAAAAATAAAAACGATAATCGTACAATTGATATGATTATGCTGATAAAACGTAACAGATATTATTCATTCATACGATGATTAAATTTCATACCATAATTAAATTTCTATATCAAATGAATGTATGTTGAATTTTAGTTAATTAAGATAAAAAATAAAAATTTTAAGGAGTTTTCAATATAAATTGTGCACGCGAATTGTTTTAAGTCAATTCGCGTGCAGTTACTAGAGTAATGTAAAATTAATGATAGATCATATACTATATATA
>VBVR01005889.1:0-11178 GCA_011638315.1 Tetramorium parvispinum
TAATTTCGTTCAAATCACATAATTAATTTTAAATTAATAGTAAATATTTGAACAAATATTTGTTTTTCATCGTACATTTAAATTCTATATATGTATATTCTTATCATATTACAGAAACAATTAACTACATTTATTTAGCATTTCTGTCTCTCTCTCGCTCTCTCGAATAGGTATGCGGAGTAAATTCTGCGTGAATGTTTGTAACGTTACTCTTAGAAAATTTATTTGCCATTAAATATTATATTACCAACATAAATTCCATAATTCATTAGCGTATTAAATGTACATGCGTGCACAATCAATTAATTACTTCGTTATTACCGATTGGATCAATTTCGAAAACGTAACGCGTCAGCTAACGCGATTTCATCGTAATATAAAAAGGATCGTGATATACGTTTACGTTAGGGATCAGTGATCAGTTCGCTTCACGGAGAGGAAAGAGATAGAGAGAGAGAGAGACGTCTTTTTTTCCTTTGCGATCTCGGCACGATGAAGCACACTCTCTCCATGCGCTAGGTGGTAAGGTACTTTGGCGGTTAGACAAACCGCCGAGGTGGCGCGTCGCAAATCGCCCGGCAAGATCCCCCAGGTGGAACGATGTCGCAAATCTTGGCTCGGGAGAAGTAGGTACCGCCGCGCGGGGTTAAGATCGACTCGGATTACGTAACGATCAGCTGGGAAGTTCCTACGCTGATTTATTTACGGGCGTAATCTCCGGCGACGATGAAGCATCAGTCTACCCGTCCGGAGCTCGCATTAATACCGGTTCAGTCATCGTAAATTCCGCATGTTTTCAGTTAGACGAATGTAGTTGGGCGACTTAGTCCCGACCCTCTTCCCCAATCACCGGGGCTCTATTCCGTTTCGTGTTACGTTACCGAGGTTTCTGGTCGATCCGAGAGTGGATCAGCCAATAATGGGTGAACTCGTCGTTTTAACGCGGGAAACATCCTCCATCCCAGAAAATATCCTCCACGCGAGAGAAATAAATTTCTTCGCGCGATATGGCCCATGTGGGAAAAGCAAAAGTACAGTTGACTTACGATCGTGATGAGAATTACAATCGTTCAAACGAAATGTTATACAAGGATCGTGTATCGTGTAAATCGGGCACTTTCTCATACAGAATACAGTTTCTCTGGTTGTAGAATCGGTTTTTTTTAAATTAAGATAAATATATGCTACATATTAATTATTAAAATCGCTAGCAGAAATTTGATTTAATTAATTGATTTAATTAATTAAAATGAAGAATACTTTTAAATTTAATAATTTAAAAATTAGTTACTGCTTTTATCTTTTATGTGATTTTCTGTAATAAATGGCATTGTATCCATATATCAAATTAAATGTCGTATTAAATTTCTAGTTTGAAATTTCGTTCTCTCTCCGAACGAGAAATGATAAATAAACACGTATAAAATCGCTCCACAAATAACGCGAACGAAATAACGCGAATTTTCGCAATTTTTCAAGCTAATCACTCCGGCTCATAATTCATCAACTAGAAACTTCATTGCAGGCGTGGAAAAATAACGCTACTTACACGATGGAATGGCGAAGTGCGACGGGCAGAAAACCCGAAAAAAAGCTGGTAGACCGACACTTGACAATGGTTCATAAGAAACAGGGTGGTTTTATGCCTCCGCCTGGAATTCGCGACGGCAGCCTGCCACGCAGGATTTCCCCCGTGTCACCGGGTTACTGTACCCCTCCCCCCTTCTCTTTCTCTCTCTCTCTCTCTTCCCCCGATAACGAAAGCAAGAAGTTTCGCTTAACTTGCGCGTCGCGCGGAAATTCTCCCGGCGGAATATGGCCGCGCGGCTTAACTGCGGGCGCGGCCTCGCAACAACGAAACTTTCGACGTGCCAAGAAGAAAACGTTTTCTGTGAAGTACTCGCTACGGCGGCCTAAACAAGACAAGAGTTCTCGCCGTCTTGTAATTTATCACCGAGACTAACTCGTTCTCGCTATATTTCCCGAGTTTCGTGTTCTCAAACATGGATCATAATGCCGCGCAAAGTTAAGATTCTCAGTAATAAAACGGGGATCTATATTTCAATAAACCGCATGTTTCATCAATAAATAGGAGCGCATATTTGTAGCCATAAAAGGTAGATTAATAAAGTAGAGGGAAGAATAGAATAAATAACAGAAAAATCTTAAGAAAGCAAATCATCTTGATGTTTATCATTTACAATCATCTGCACTGTTATTCTCCAAATTATCATATATACATACAGTAACATAAATCTTCCTACACTACTTTAAATATCGGATTACATCATAGAAGAGAGTCGGTTCTTTGAACGGTTCTCGTCTTCATCTCGCTGAAATCTCGTCTCGTATCCGTTTCGTATCGAATATATAAAGAGATGTCGCATACGTTTCGCGAATAAAGAGTCGTCGCGGCCGTTTCCCTCGGATAAAGAGATATCGCATCCGTTTTTCGAATAAAGAGATATCACGCGGATATCACCGCGGAGACGAGGCTAGGGCGCGGCGCGTCTCGCTTCCAATAAGCCGGCATCGTAAGCGAACTTCACAATATTACCTCACAGAGCAATAACCGCGACTGCGAGTCGCAACTTAAAGCGGTTATAATGGGAAACAGAAACTCTCGTTGCTGTCAGCCTCACCTTTTTCATTTCCAACTTGCTCGCACTGCGCTGCGATATTTATTCCTCCCGGGTTAGACGAGATGCCGGCGGATATAGGGGGGAAACGATAGCCGGAAAAGTGCGACGCGACGCGTCCCAGACACAATTTCCGCCTTGGTTTTCGAGCGCGCTCGCGGAAACTTATTTTCTAATGCCGTCCACCCTTAAGCCCGTTCCTACCTCTACGTGCACTTCCGACACGTTAATTATCCCGCCCATAGCGCATGGACCGGCGAATGTCGAGAAAAGCTTATTACTCTTGGAAATTCGTCGACAACGCGGAGGAAATTTCGTGGTATAACGCTTTAGTGGTGGAAAACGCCTCCTTTCGCGTGCGAAATGGATTGCGCGCTCAATAAGCAATTTTTGTCGTGTATCTCACTTGTCGGGGGGGGGAAGGGAGGAAAAAAGTTACACACGGGTACAAACACATTATTAAAAAATATTAAGCCCTATTAAAGTACCGTCAGTCATGCTTCAGCTGATTTCATATTATAACGAATGTAAGTTAGTGATGATAATAAAACTCTCTCTACAGCCCACTCCCTTTATTATTGACGTTATTGCGCGCGCGCCAGCGCCGGTCGGAAACGAGAATATGACGGACGTGAAACACATTCGGTCTCTCCTTTCCCGGTTCTCGTCTCGTTCATAATTTCTCCTGGCCGGCCCCTGGGAACGTGGGCATGCGGAATCCATCCGCGGTCCGAGCAGGATTAACGATGCCGGGGAAGACGGAGAGGGACGGAGGGATAGAGACAAAGATAGAATAAGGGACCGGCGGTATCGCGGCTGGAATATTTGCGGGACCCGCCCGAGAACGAATAATATATGTAATTCGCCATCTCTGGTCTCCGCGCTTTTGGAAATTCTCAACAACCGTGGAATGTCATTGCCACAATTCCGGCTCGCGCATTCGCGTCATCTCTCCCGTACTTCCGGTACTCGTTTCAGCGTACTCTCGTTCCGATATTAATCGGATCTCGTCGTTTTTGCACCGAATTCGATTTCTTTGATATTGATTTTTATTCCGATGTGCATGAAATAATGGACATGAGGACGAAAAGAAAAAAAGATCGTAAAGAAAGAGAATAAAAGATAATATTTAAGTAGAAATTTTTTCATTATGACGGTGTAATAGATTCAATACACTTAAATGCTTTAATTAATTATTAATAACGTTTTATCTGAATAATATTTTATCTCGCTTTATGCAAGATGCGATTACTTACGTAAGCTGGCGAAAATTTATTGTATTACAATTCGATCTCGCGATTAACTTTAGTTTATATCTGCATCATCCTCATGTCGCTTTACGCTCCAAAAATCTGTGAATTACTGATGTTATCGGTGATTACGTTGGAAATCGGCGGATTAAAATACACGAAGCGAACGGGATGAGATAATCACCTCGTTTTCTTTATCAAAGCAAATCAGTTCTATCGATCAGAAATTAACTGCGATGATTTCATTTCGCTTCCCGATTTGATTATCATACAGATGATATTTTTTCTGATTCGCAAGAGACAATTTCCCTAAAGAAGCCATGTATATGCATTTCCCTATCAGAAGCCAAATATATCCAGTACGGACAATAGAAAATTACAGAAGAAATCAAGCAGGCGAGTTCGAAGAGATATCCCGAAGACAAACATCGTCGGGAGTTCTTCTGATTTTCGATTATTTGGGCAGAAGAACGATCCACCCCTGTGCAGCGAACTCTGACAACTTCGTGCGATCAGCGCTGCGATATTCCAGCTGTTCTTTTCAAATACATCTCAATCATGAAAACGCGACTCTGGAAGCGTAAGAGAAAACCGGGGATTGGATTCAATAAAAAAAAAAACCACAAGAATAGAATTAAATGAAAAAACATCTTCATATCTTTGCTTTTTAAAATTACAGTTTAGAGTCTGATTCAAACTTTATATCTTTACTTAATGTGTATACAAAATTATTCAGAAAGTAATCAAAAAGTAATAAAATCTCATTTTAAAATAAGATAAATCTTTTACATATTAATGTAAATGAATATGTTCCCTACTTCAATTTTAATTCATTAAACATTTTGATATCTTCTTACAAAGATTCGAAATATCTATCTTTAAAAAAAATAGAAGGTAATAAAGTTTGCTATTTTAGGTATAATCTTCCATCTCGAGGATAGTTTCATTCCGAAAATTTTTTAAACACGCTCAGGGAAGTAGCTTCCAGGTATCCGCGAAATTGAGAAATCATTACCGAATAGAACCGACGCTTGAACTGGAGCGGAAACAAGAGGGAAGCGGCGACACAAGCAGGAAAGGGTGTCGAATTGAGAAGGAAGATGAGGGGTGACCAGAGCGGAAGGTAAGGTGCAAACGAAAAAAAAAGAGCGAAATAGATAGAAACTGTAGAGAAATGGAGGCGTCTGGTTCGACACTGTCGAGTGCACGGGTATTTCGAAAATTCGATAAATCTCGCCCCACCTCACGACTCCCTTCTCGCCCCCTCCTTCTCATTTTCTATCTCCCAGCCTCGCTACACACATCGATCGCCCGTGCGAGCGATGAAATTTCCTCGTCGTCCCAATCTCTCGTTATTCCCGAGGCGTTCTGGGCCGGGACCCGATGTACTCTAGGCTTTTCCCGAAAGCTTCTATCGCCACTCCCGCCCTACTGATCTGGCCTGGATCCACATTCTGCCCTCTTTGTTCCGTATGTTCCTTTCTGCGCTCATCGCCCACCACTTATTTCGCTTCCTCCGATTTCTGCGAATTGATCATAGAACACGATCTCGACTCCCATAAAAGGGCCAATCAAAAGTGAGAAAGGGAGAGAAATAATTAATAGACGCGTGAGAATAGAAGTTCACACTGAAATGGCCGGCTACGAGGAAGACAGAACAATAACGGGATTGGTGAAACAGTATTACAGATTCATTCAGTTTTCGCAGGTATTTCACTTTACAAGTTATATAATGAACTTGTATTTAATGAATGTAATATGAAATAGATATAACGGTTAGGCAACCATTGCTGCTCATTTTAGATAACGACAATAAAAAAGAAAATAAGTAGTTATCATTTATGGACAATATGAATGAATGATGGACAATCGAAATCCATATGATTAAAAAAAAAACGTATTTGGATATTCTGAAGACGAAACTTTTATTTACTTTAATCAACTTTTATTTACTTTAAACTTTTAGCAAAATAGACAAAAATGATTTATGAATAAATGTAGACAAATTGTAAACAAACATCATATTAATTTAACTAAAAATACTTATCAATTTTGTTCAATCGCTGATTTTGACCAAAACTGAGAAAATGATTTAAATCGATATAAAGCATACTTTGAATCAAGTTTTGACAAAACTGTTTCTTTTAACATAATATAAGAAATATATTTTTTCCGAGACATAAAAATATGTATATTTTTTATATCTCGGAAAAAACACATCTTTGTGCATTTTTTTATATCAATATAATTAATAGTTACAATTCATTTCGTTGCTTCAACATCATTTATCGCTATTTATTTTTCTCGATTGTTATTTATTGCCATTTAATTACATTATTTATTTATATAACTGTGAACAACTTTGTATATTATTGTTTAATCGAATCAGCAACACCGTAAATAACTTTTTAATTAACGCACGGAACGAATTTCTAGTAGCGCGCACTCGCGCGCGGAGTAAATGTTTACGATGCTTATAACTTATAATAAAAGACGGCGAAGGGGGAAGTAATATATCCGTGAATAAACGTCCGAGGAGCACCATATGGCGGAAGATACTCTTTCCGACAAGACTTCGCAAAAGCGTGTTAATAATTCGTGGCGTGGAAACACGACGTGCTCGACCGGAAGCCGGTAGTCGATCGATCGCCGCTGTACCAAACTACTGTTCACGGTTGTGTCTGTCGACTCGCACCCTAATCGCGAGGCCGATTAATTCCTCCGTTATGTCGCATTTAATTTCGTATCTTTCGACACTGCAGCGTGGCGCTCTTGCGCATTGACCGCAATATCACGCGTGAACTTGATAAATAGTTATGTTCTAAATTAGATTCAAAATAAGATAAAACATCAGTCAATATTGATTTAATTAACCACGGGAGTTTCTTAGTGTACTGGAATATTATTTCTAGGCTTGCGTATATTAAATGTATCATGTTGAATTATATCGATAATCTATTTACATTAAATTTATCATGTTGAATTAATTGATAATCTGTTTAATTAATGATATTAAAGACCTTCTAATTTCCTCCATAGATTCAATATGTAAAATTAAAGTAAAGTCAATTCAGTTATTTGTAATAGAATCTTGAAGCAGCCATGTAAAAGACGTTTAAATCTCACAATTAGAAGCTACACTGAGAGAAAAATATAGTTACTTTTGGCCTCACCTCAATCTTATAATATTTCTAACACGAAATATGATTAATTTAACTATATATGCATTATTATGCTAACCAAAATTATCGTTATAGAAATATTACAAGATTATGGTTAAGGTCAAAAGTAACTATATTTTTCTCTCAGTGTAACGTCTTTTCTTTTGACGCGATGGCATATATGTAAATTTCCAAAGATAATACCAATAATAAAGATCATTAAAATTAGCAATAAACAACATTATTTATTGATGCGATACGTATAAATTAGTAAAGCCTCGTGAGTTAGTACGGTAATCGATTGTAGGACAAATTGAGCCCTTCAAGGATTTGACGCTGATCCGCGGATCGGTCTAACCGTGGGGTGGGGTTTCTCGGCAAGATATACCGGGCCGCTCTCCTCGTTAGTATCTCTCTGTCCAACGGATTAATTAATTTATCCGCATTATGGTATCGTGGCGCGCTCGGCAACGTGAAGGATTACAATCTCGGCCGCGGCTCCGCGAGATCGCCGCCGCCGCGCCGTCGCCGCTGCGAAAGCGATCGAGGTGAGCGTTTACATCCGCCAAACGATAAGCCAATCGTTATTGCTGATTGGAATTTTCAGACACGGTCCGAACATACGGTAATCCAATTGTTCGCGGATGCTGCAGTTGCAGCGCGGTTCGCCGCAGCCTATTATTGCGCATTGATGAAACTGTGCGACGAGGAGGACGCCCCCATTAGCCGCGTTTACTGCACGCTCGCTCTCCGCGCGCGCGCGCGCGTGCGTTCCGACAGCGTTATTATCATCGAACCGTCGCGCATTATTGTCATCGAACGTCGCGACGCGAGAGCGAATAATAAATTACGGGCGATCGATCCGTCGCGCGCGACGCGACGGGATACGTTGGGATTCTTTCTGTTTGACGGAACGTTTAAACGCGAACGAACGAATCCACGTTGAATCCTCGATTAAAAAGCGGCGTCCTATTTATCAAAGCCCGGATTTAGCAGAGGCTTTCGTCTTTTTTCGAATCAAACTTTCACGTTTCGCGAAATGATATGTTGAATCGCATGTACCGCAGCTGAAACGTTTTATTGAGCTATGCGTTAAATCTTGGTATTATCCGTATCTCGTAATGCATATAAAAATTGTAAAATTTTTCAGGAAAATCAAGCTTGAGCAATTTGATGATTAATTTTTTCATACATTTGCGTGGAATCAAGTAACTTCTTTTAGGAAAAATTATAGCGTAGCAACAAGGAATAAAATATTTTTGTATCATGTTAAAAGGTGTACATAAATGTAAACATATATCTGGATAATTATACCATCTAAAGTCATTTAAAATGCAAGAAAATTGCTGCAACATACACATAAACGAGAAATTGTACAGCAAATAAAATTTGTCATATGTTGCTTTCTTCAGATTATTGTAACTAACGCAAAAAAAACTTCTATTTTTCTCGTAGACTTTTAAATTTTGACAATTTTGTAATTCGCGATCTCGGCTTACGCTTAATTTATGCTCTTTGCGAGTATGACAACGCAATATATATGGACCCTTTCGAATATTGGGATGATTCTCCCGTTTCGCATCGCGTCTATCCCCATCGAGCCGCATGTTAATACCAATTAATTAACCGGGAATCTCTGAGCTTAACCCATTACTGGCCCTTAACCCATGGTCGCCGTCCTAGCGCACGTGTTCTCGAAACGCAACGTGCGTGCAATAATCGCGAACACGCCCTTCAAAGTGCACTGGGTGATCTCTCTCTCTGACCGCGTGATGTTCACCAATCATGAACAAATTGAAACTGGTACACTTAATTACACCGCGGATCAATATTATTTGCGGCTTAGCTTGCGATTGTGTTAGTGTTGCCTCCCAAATCTATTATTCGTGTTACAAGGTTTGCGTCACATAAAATTTGTCAATTTGACCGAGAATGTATGAAACATTAACACATTCGTAAATTATCATCAATGTTTTACATGCTATTATTTTCGCAAATCCATTCTAAATAGAAATAATGATGACCGAAATGAAAACCAAAATGAAGTTTGCATTTTAACCTGTTAAAATTATGTAGCTATTTATTAATTAATTAACCTAATTACTTATTAAATTAGTTCCAAATAAAATGCTCAAATTTATACTCAAATTTAGTAAATGAAGATTAATATTACAAAATTTAATCAACGCAATAAGAATTCAAATTACATGCAATTATAATTTATTATAACAATTACGTATTTGCTAGTCCTTCAATGTAATTTCAACAGTTCTAAGATTTTATAAAAAAATGCGATAAAAATAATGTACATATAATTGATATTATATTGTTTTATTGCTCTCTTATCAAATTTGTCACATAAAATGTAGATAAAAAGGTATAACCAATATAATACAAGAAAAAAATAATCTTATCAACATAGCAAAATACTGCGTTACAATTATAAAAATTGAAAACAAAAAAATGTACGAAAAGCATACTAGTAAACGCGTAAGAGATATAAACCCACATTGAATTGCAATTCATGAAAAGATAATTACGTCTATTAGTTCTACAGCTATACATGAATTTATTACTATGCTTGCACATTTGAATACATGAAAATCTAGAAATTCGGACAATAATGGTATTTTACCATAATGATAATCACTAATTCTCTTCATCATCCATATGATAGTTATGTATCACATCGTTACAACAATGAATAATGTCAATTATGATTTTCCTGAATTCTGAATTCGTTTCGCCATGGTTATATTTGATCCTTTTTCCAGTCGAAACTCAATCGATCAAATAACTTTGCCAATTATTTGTTTCCTTTTCAATGCTCAGCCTCGAAATGGAAGACTCTATCTATAGGAGACAGTTATTCATATTTGGGATCTTAAATGCAGCTGTTGCCGCTGTTATTAATCGTAAACCTCTATACCGAATTGGTCGATTGAGAGACCTAGAATTAATCTGCGATTCATGCGATTATGTCTGTCTATTCTCATATCAGCTGTGACTGATTAAATCCCCGTTACGTTGCAAGCTAAATTCTGTGTGATGGAAATTTTCACAAAATACTATTTCGCACGTGGTTTTTTTGCTTATGGTGCAAGAACGGCGATCGAGCAAGAGCACGATTAAAGAGAGATGAGCGAGTTTTTAAATCTCAAAAAATAGTTTTTCAGTGAGGAATATTCATCGTCAAAACTATGCAGAACGAAAAACTATGCAGAAACGGGCGATTATATAATGATCGATGGCAGAGTCGATTCTATTCGTCAGAAAGGTCAAGATATTGTCAGAATCGTAAATTTGTAACTATTACGAATGTCAAAATTGGATTTTGCGGGATATTACGGATTGAAGCGGCAGAAAGAAAAATGTAATGAACATTTTATCGAATGCAGAGAGAGATAATGGAAGCGTATAACCGTCTGGCATGCACTTCGGCAAAATTTGACGTTAACTCTCGTTATATCGGATATCGGAAAATCAAACAATTTTATCCAATCACATTCTATGACTTTTCGACCTGAAGACCTTCCGAATCGAACTCCCATTTTGCGATGAAACACCGTTCGCTTGCAAAATGTATAGTCGATTTTATTCAGTTATGGGAAGAGTATTTCTAATCTTGTTTTCCCCCTCTTTCATCGATCTGCTCGGAAAATATGATTAACCGAAGAATTGACATCGACACTGACGTACGTTAAAATTTTTATATACCATAAAGCTAGCGACAGGTCTATTTTTACAGGTAAAATATATTTTCTATACATGAAATGAAATAGATCATTTGAAATTTATTTGAACGATAGCGAGAAATTTTAGTACTGTCCAGAATATAGCAATAAAAAAATCAATTTTACATTTGAATTTTGTTTTGACACTAATTATTCTAAATAAATCTTCAAAAATTTTTATTTATAGAGCTTTTTTATTTTAATAAGTTAAAAACTGACTGATTTAAATAAAACAATTATAATTTAATTGTCAGCTCAATTATTGGTTTTTAAAATGCAGTAAATTTTATTTTTATATAAATGTTGTGTTTTCAAAAATGTATAAACTGTATTAAATAAAATTGATTATAAATAATATTAAAATTGGAATCAACCTTTTAGGAATAGAAATTTC
>VBVR01005890.1:0-11178 GCA_011638315.1 Tetramorium parvispinum
GTCTTTTATGTTTTATGTATCTTACCAATTTGACACGGGGCATACGAAAAAAATTGATTTCGACGTATGTCGCAAGAAAGAAATGTCACTCGATTTCTTGGCTCTTTAACGCCGTAATATTACAATTCGATACGATCGTGACGACGGAGGAAAAACCTAGAATTTTTGAGAAACCTTATCAAGGTGTCCGTCGACGCGAAAACTATCGCGACTATCTGAAAAGATTTTTTTTGGCGAGCTTTTTCGCGCGCGCTAATCGCAGGGGAACGACGATAAGAGGTTAGAAAGAGCGACGGAGAAGGAGAAGAAGGCCACGGGAGAGAGACGGAGCGTAAGGCCGCGCGGAGCGTGGCATCTCACGGAACCGCACGAAGTCGCGCGAGGGCGGCCGAAGGCGGCCGAGCGGCCGCTTCGGGCTCGGTACATGTGGCAATCGGCGGCTAGCGCCGCACTCTCGTCTCGTTTCGTTCGCCGTTCGCAACCTCCTCGGCCACGAGCATATGGTCGCGGAAACGACCGCGTGTTACGATTTCTCGGTGGTGAGTGCTTCCGTTGCCAAGACTGCTCGAGAGTGTCGCGTCGAACGTACATGTAAGATTCGATCTTTGCCGTTTTCTTTTTTTTTTCCTTTTTTTCCCTTCCTTTTTTTCCCCCCTTTCTCCCCACCGTTAACGAGAAGCGCGAGTGGTTGGCGGTCGCGCGTAGCGCAACTACAGCGACCGGGTTCCGCTCGGATCGCTACTAACGCGCCCAAAAACGTCGCTCGCGAAAACGCAACGGAGAAAAAGAGAGAGAGAGAGAGAGAAAGATACAGTGAGACGAGACCCGTTTCGTTTCTACGCGGAGGTTATATAATTTCCCCGGAACGTTGATTTCGCGTCGTGGCAACGCTCGCGGAGTAAACGCGCGCGACACGCTCGTCTCTCCTTTCGTTGCCGACACACCCGATAGAGAGAGATTCCTGCTCATGCGACCGCGCGTGTCACCGACGTGCGCCGTGGCAGAAGGGGCGGGCGATTGCACCGCGAGACGGTCGTGTCAATAGGGGAGAAAAGGAGAGAAAAAAAAAATTAAGGGGACAAGAGAAACATGTGTCCGACGTGAAACGGCCACGCTACCTATCGCCAGTGCAAACGGTCGCCGACCATCATCGCGCCCGCCGAGACGACGACGACCCACGGCGGAAATGTCCACGTTGATAGGTGAGTTTATCATCCGCGCCCGCCGACGTCGCAACGCCGGTGCGTGCGCCTCTTCTCGCATTTTCCTCTCACGTGCTCCCTCTCGTACTTGCGAACTTTCCGCGCGGCCTTTCCTTCTTTTTGTCGTGTCATTATCGACGCGTAATATTATTAGCGGATGGAAATTATTACGCAAACGCGGTATTGCTGAGGACTTTCGGAAGATGTCGCGGTGGCGTCTGGCCGCGCGCGGCCACGTGACGCCGCGCCGTTCGCCGCGCTGACCTGCCCGATGTTTACCGAATGGCGCGACGCTCGCGCGTCGGCCTGGAAAACACGTGTCATCCCCGATTTTTCCGTCGTGTGCGGCACCTCGCGGACTTTTCTCTTGTTTCGAAATTCTTATCTACGTCTATCTCGATGTAGCTTTCATTTATTTGACAGATGGAGAGGCCGGAGAGCTTATCGCTCTCCTAATCTACTGGATCGGCGACCCTAATCGGGTAATTTTTATTTGTGTTTCCGGTCCGATAAAGAGCATTCCGTAAATATTTGGAATATCTCGGCTACAGCTTTTGGTAAATCGAGACGTTAATGTTTCAATAAGGACATTTTGTCGATACATTTCGATATGCCTGATGCTTCTTATCTCTCTTCTCTATTTGCTGATAAGTCTATCTCGTCGCTTCAGTCTACAGGGGGTCGGGGGTACGAGGGGATCGGCAATCGGGGAGAAAATTCCAACGGAACACGTCGCTCCGAAAAGCTTGCTTCTCGATCGTACAATTTATTTCTACTCGCTCGATCGACGGGCCGAGGATGCGACGCTCCGTTAGACGTCCGGTCCGCGTCGTCGTTTACCGAGCTCGTCAAGGTCTCGTTTCAAGTCGCGTCTTGTTGAATAAGGAATCCGCTGCAAAGGGCAACACGAGTGAAATTGCATAACGCGCGTGAGTCAGTCGAACCAAGCGCTGCGCGACGGTGGGTCTAGTTATAATTTCTACAGCTTGAGATTAATTGAGATTGACTAAACAATAAACGCAGAAAAGCGTTTTTTTTTTCTCGTAAAGGAACGGAGAGCAATTCCGAAATGGTCGGGTTTACTATAGGTATAGGTGGAAATTGTAAGCCTCTCGATCACCATGTTTTTTAATTGACGTTTTTTTTTTCAATCTGTTTTATTGCAAATATTTATAGCGGCACGTGCCCGAATATTTTCAGTTTACGCTCGACGGGACGCGACACGTAATATTTTTCGCAACACGTCGACGGCTGAAATTCATGTCAATCTGGATTCCGTGTGTACCGTTAAGAAATATTAAATAAAATATTCAAGGGAATACACGCTTGCGCGCGCCATTCTTTTTATTCGCAATGCGAACAAATTTGAATACATCAGCCAGGTTATTCGCTCGCGTATTGTCGGTACCTTTCTCTTTCCGACTTGCGAATGGAGATTCGCTGGAGTAAGATGGTCGCGAGTAATAAGCGGTCAGATCGATTAATTCCGAGATCTGATGTGCATGCCAAACATTCTGTCCATTGTCGGTTGATGCACTTAACGGTAAATTGGAAACCGTTCTAAACCGTTAAGGCAGGACGTTACACGTTTTTGAGACGAACGGAGAATCAATGACGGTGCAAGTGCGAAAGTAAATTTGCTCAACTCAAATCTTTCGGACTTGAAGTCTCTCGCATCAGCCGGCACAAAGTAACGACTTAAACATTGATGGATACTTGTTGTTGGATGCCTGAGCTTTTCTCGAGGCTCAGATAAAAAACGTGCCCTTCTTTTGCCGTCCGTTTTTTCAGGTACTCGGCTTTTAAAGGAAAAGTGACGAAGATAGGATTAGCGATGTTGATTCCAAGGAATCCGCCGAAAGTACAACTTTTGTCGTTGCTCATTTATGTGACATTATATTATAATTCTCGTAACGCGCGTCGACAATCCCGCAAATTCGCAAAAGATTAGAAATTCCGCGCTCGAGGGACGAAATGTTATATTTTGTAGCTACTTGCTACCTTTAGGCGATTTAACGGTTCTTTTTTCGCGCTTCGCGTTGTTTGAATTTCCCGATGACGTAAAACGACCGACTTTGAAGTCGTTCGGTTTCGAGTAATGAGGCCCGCCACTCGATGCGACGCGACGCGACGCGACGACGGGTGAAAGGTGGCCATCGGCGCATATAGATTCGAATCGAAGCCGAGAGATAGACGGAGAACCGGCAGAAAATGCGCATTCCTGGCAAGGCCGCTCGCTCGAGAAAGAGGCCACCGAACATCCGGGGAGAAACTAACCGTACTTCATTCGCTTGCCTGCTCCCTCTTCGCCTTCCTCCCCCTTTCGCCGACTCATCGTTTTACGGTTACGTTACGTTGCATAGACCGTCGGATTATCTAGATCACGTGCCGTTCGTTATCTTCGGTTTCTGCCGATTTTGCGATCACACTCTTGTACGGAATTTTCCGTGGCGCGCCACTTCTTTCTATCGCTACCGTTTCAAGCTACGTTCTCCATTTTATGTATATATATGTATATGAAAAAGAAGAAAGAAGGAGCGTTTATTTGAAATTTTCCAATTGACGCTGTCGTGTCTTTAATCAACGTCTCGCATTTTTTCGTATAATGGATTTCTTTCGATCCACGGTAATTAGAACGCGAATTACGCACGAATGCGTTCCGTGTAACGTAATAAAATAGTTTGGAGCGAGTCGCGAGACTGCTGGCGGCGGGTTAAGTCGCACGCTCCAACATTGTGACATTTAGCACATGTGCGAAGTATACCGGCCATTCCGCTGAACCAGCTCCTAAACAGTTCCTGGTAGAAAGCGCACTTTTACACGCGACTGGATAATTTTTTAATTTCGTCGTGTATCCACGCGAGTCGAACGTTAAGCTCACTTTAGACGGTCTGTAATTCACCTCGAGATTCAGGATAAAATTCTATTTATAATTTTACAATATGAAAGAAACATTTCAAGACTCCGAATATCTATTGCAAAGTATAAGTGTAAATGAAAGTTCTTGTTGAAACTCCAGAAACAAAACAATAAAATCAATAAAATCTCTCTCTCTCTCTCTCTCTCTCTCTCTCTATCTATCTATCTATCTATCTATCTATCTATCTATCTAATATGTATGTATATAAATAAAACATGAGAAAATAAATCTATCGAGATACTGTATGTAACAATATAAATGTATACACTGAAAAAAACTCTAGATAAAAACGGACGAATCAGAAAAATCTTGTAGGCGTGATCAAATATTCTGATATTATTATAATAGAAATTCTAATTATTACAAGTTATTAAGTATTGAGTTTTATTATAATAACCAGAATTTCTATTATAATAACCTGAATATTTGATCAATTTTACAAGCTTTTCTGATTCGTCCGTTTTTAACTAAAATTTTTTTTAGTGTAATAAAATAATATTCTGTTTGATCTGAATTTTGACTTCAATTATAGATTGTTCAAAGTGTGCTTCATTCATCTAATTTCACGTAATTTATTTATCCTTTTTACGTTAAGCTAAACGTCTTATAACGTAAAAAATATCGAAATATTTGCAAATTAGTAACTATAAGAAATGACAAGTTCTTTAAGAATTTAAAGATGTACGGACTTTATCGTCTCCGTACTGCTCTCTTCATCTAGAAATTGTATAAAAAAATTAAGAAAATGAAGAAATATTATTTATTATTTTATTCAAATAATTAAGATACGTATCGACTGTCCACATTACGAGTCACATAACGACTTTATATACTTTTATACTCGTAGCATGAATACAAAAACTGATGCAGCTTAATGATTTTTCTCCTTTTACCTAGAAGAAAATCTTTCTTAATTTAAAAATTTTTTCTATCTAACTTTAGAGGAGGAAAAGATGACAGTTTTGTCTAAAAATAAAACATCGATTTGTGTTATTCAAAAGTTTGAAATATGATAGATTCTCAAGAACTAAAAGATATTTCCAAACTCTCGGGTCTCTCGGAGGAATGCTTTTTGTGAAAAACTATTCAGGTAAAAAGCCCTTTTCCATTTTGAGAATTATCAAAATGATACGAATCTTTTCGAATGTATTTTCTCAAAAGTGTTTTACAAAAGATATTCTCTTTTTTACAAAAAGGGAAACGATTTTTTAAACGATTGATAAATTTTTCTACATTCTTTCCCAGATCAACATGGTTGATTTCGGAAGCGGTTTTCTTCTTTGTGAAAATGAGGGTGAAGGGACTTTCTCTTGAGATTTACGATTGTACGATTGGCAATGTATTATTAAAGGCTATTTGAAGGCACGCACGTGGTTAACAGCTGTTTCGTTTAGTCGAATCAGAGATCATTTGTTCTATACTCGATTCTAAACGACCTTTTGCTTCAGGAATTATGACATTTTAATGATTTATCGCATATCTTTGTGATTTACAAAGCGATTGTCCGATCCTTTAGGGAAGCTATAATATTTTGCGGTAAGGGGATCAAGTTTGCGTGAAGAAAGAATTTGCCGGTGACACTGCAATTTCTGCTTTCGAACGCAAAATATTTCTACCACGTGGTTGCTGTCTACGCGCCAATAAAGAGCGGATGTTCGCAGGTTGGCGAATAGTCTCGTCGTTTCCGCTTCGGTTCCGTTCCGCTGCGTGCACTACGTTCGTTGTGTGCGGATTTATTTGCTAACGATGTTATAGTTACAGGATGTTAAATAATAAAATGGCTGCAAACTTGGAAGAGAGGCAATACTCGTTAAAACAAAAATAAAAGATACTTAATATTTTATGTTAGAGTAAATAGTTTAGAGTAAAATGTTAAATTTTGTTTTTTTACTCAGTTTATCGAGCAACATATATTCAAGTTTATAATATATCCAAGTTTTTAATTTTTTCTCCTAATTTTCGCACATTCTAATTTCGCTTCGAGCTAAAGAGAAAAGCAAGGAGCAGTGACTTTTGATTTGCAATTAATTTGATTGAGAAAAATATTGAAAAATGACCTCTATTAAGCTATTCAAGCCAAATTATCAAAACGTAATAACAACTACATGAAAATAATTTGCTTATTTTTTGCTATTTTTTGCTTTTAAAAATAATTTTTTTGCTCTAATTTTTAAAAAGTTACGAGGCTGGATAGCTTAAGATTAAGTCATAGTGAAAATAGTGTATACATAAGTCAAAGCAAAAAATTAATAACACTCAAGTTTTTGCTGTCTTTATTTTAAAAATAATTTGTTTTCTTCACTTTTTAAAGTTGGAGGGGTTGGATGATTTACGATTAAGGTGATATCAGGTCATTGTAAAGATAGCATATATTACATAAACCAAAGCAAAAAATTATTAATACTCAATTTTTTTTATATTTATTTCTTTAAAATTTTAATTTTTTTGCTCAAACTTGTAAGAAAATATTAAGAATAAAATGCGTCCTTCAAAAGTAAAGTGTAAAAAAAGGTTAAAAAAAAAATTAGTTGCGCGCATGATTATGGCATCAAAATTTTTTTAGTTATATGCTTTTAAGATATTGAGGTCCTGAATTTTTTATCCGTGACATAATTTCGAAAAATAAATAAATTATATTATATATAAAATGTAAAAATAAACAATAACATAATTAATACGATCGTCATTTTTGTAATGTTACAGATGATTTAGTAATAATAAATATCGTCACTTCCAAAAATTATATAAAAATTGAAGCAAAAAAATTATTTTTAAAAGCAAAAAGCAGCAAAAAATTAACAACAAAATTGAGTATTATTCATTTTTTGTTTTGACTTATGTATGCGCTATTTTCACTATAGTTTAATCTTAAGCTAACCAGCCCTCGTAACTTTTTAAAAATTGGAGCAAAAAATTATTTTTGAATGCCAAAAATATATTATTTTTATGTAGTTGTTATTACATTTTGATAATTTGGCTTGGAAAGCTTGTTAAAGGTTGAAGAATGTTCATTGCATCTTAAAATTTATTTAGTTATGACATGCCATTTTGACTACGCTATATTACTCTGACACTATTTAACACGAAAGCATTACATCTGTTCTTCATGTTTCCGTACATTGTTTATTCGACCATATTGAATTATTTTCGCATGATCGCGACTTTCTGCTTACCGACCGAGTATCTCGAAATTAGTTTGTCGATTCACGGCGTGGTAGCGCGATATGCACGTTTTCCTCCGATAATTGCAAATTTCATCGAGCGATATCATCGGTCACTGTCAAACCGTACCGTAAGATCTCAATGTTTAATTCGTTGGCGATATAATACTGCTTTAGCGAAACGAAGGCGTCTTGGCGAGACGGCGAGACGACGAGAGATCGAGATAGGCGCGGTCGTAGGATATCATTCGAGGACGTTGCACAAGCGGGGACGTTCATGACCACGGTGTCGTTCAATTAGGCGGTCAGGGGCGTCGGGAGAAGGAGGGGAGGAGGAAGAGGAGAAGGAGGTGGTGGTGGTTTGTTGGAGGGTTAGGACGCGACGTACGGCGTAGGGTAGGACGGTTCGAGAGTGGCAAGGGTGGCAAGGGACAGACGAGTAACCCGCGCAACGGTCGGACGAAGCGCGAGGGTGGTAGTAGGTCGTTGCCCGGTGACGGCCGGGACGGGGGAGGATGGCGTCGTGAAAGGGGGGAAGGAGAAGGCCGGTAAATATCGACCCTTCCCTCGCGTAGACTTTCCGTCTCTCATCCAGACATTCGTCGGCGCGCGTTACCCTCCTTCCCCCCTCGCCGTTCCGCGCTGTTCATTCTCTCTCCCACCTTCCGCGGGCTGCTAACCTACCGAACGCCCACACAGAGATGGCGAGAGAGAGAGAGAGAGAGAGAGAGAGAGAGAGAACACGTACTATCGCTTCACACCACGAGGTTTCCATGCTACCTTTCCAAGGTCAACAGCTCGGGGGCTCAAAGACCCCGGGGAAAAATGACTTTTATGGCCTTCCTGCTCTTTCCCGATCTTTGGGACGTTGCGGGGTGACACGAGACGTGAAAGACTGTCCGCTCGTCGATTCGCAACCAATCATTAAAAAGTTGGATCGCTCGTATGAACTTTCGATTCGGCAAGAGTCTGCGCCTTAGGTAAATGACGAAAAAAGATGAGCTCGCGACGCGGCCGCTCCGAGATATATATTTTCGGTATGATTCAGACCGAGCCGTGTTTTCGCTCGAGGACTTTGAACCTTCGCCTGTCTCGTCTGGCTGAAACCTTCGGGCCGAGACAGCCGAAGGTTGCCCGACGTTACAAGTCTGCGTCTTTTCTGCTTCTCCTCTCCATCTCCCCTGGGTAATCTCCATTTTCTTCAAAATCTCACGTAGTCTGTCCAACATTTTTCACATTTTTTTAAATCCTTTATTTCAATTTACTCCAAATTTTGCTTCGTTCGTAAAAGAAAGAGGAAGAACAAAACAGTGCATTCGGCTAAAATCCAAAGGATAAATACGTCCAAAAGGATACCAAAGATCCAGAAAGGCAAAAAAAAAATGATTTGTGCGTGACAAATCACGTTCCTCTGTAAATCATTCTATTCTCGTCAATGTCAGACGGAGTTCAAAGGAGGAGATTGTGCGCGATCTCGATTTGTCGTAATCGCGACGGAAGGAAACGCGGAAACAGGGAGCGACACGCAGGGCGCAACTTGTTCTTCGTCTTCTTCTCCCTCGCGATGTAGGTCACGGGGGTCACGCGGTATATCCCCCTTCTCGCGCCTATCCTAGACCAGAAGCGGCGAATCTAGGCTGTGGGCAGCGCGCCGGGTGCATATAGGTATCGATCGGTTCACGGCGGTGCTGCAGCTTGGCCTGGTGCACTGGCGAAACTGGGTTACCGCCTCACCTATACACGATGCCGCGATTCGCGAATCCGTTCTCCTTCGTCATCCCCTTCGTTTCTCTCTTCGTCTGGATGCTGCTACACCCTTCACTCTCTTTCTCTCTCTCTCTCTCTCTCTCGCTCTCGCTCTCTCTCCCTTATCTTCTACCTTCCCGCGTACACGCGCCCTTCGCTGTCATCCGCCCAATGCAACCCCCCTCGGTCGTGCATCTTTGCGAATCGCGACCACTTCTCGCGATGAGATACATCTTTCTGCGTTCTTCTCTCTCTTTCTCTATCTATTCTCGTTACGGAAAAAAGAAACAATACAATTACGAAATAATATAGAGGAATATAAATGACTGATGGATTTTTCTGTCAAAATTTTGTCACATAGGATAACTAAAAATGTGTACTTGCTACATTTTTTAAAACACAGTTATCTCTTAAATATTCAATTATAAAAATTTTGAAAAATTTTCTTGCAGAAAGTTTAAGAGAATTATAACTTGCTTAAATTCTGGAATGTTTAAATATTTGATGAAAAAATATGACAATCTTTTACTTTTTATCACCAAAGTTCACCGTGATATTGAAAACAAATAGTGTTTACGTTTAATATATTTATATCAAGTCTATATTAAGTGTAAAATCATATTTAAAACAGATTCAATAAAATAAATAACATAAAATTTCAATAAAATATCTTCGATTTTTCCTCTAAATTATTAATTGTAAAATTCTGTTATACGTCGTTAAATCGTCGGGGAAGTTCAAGCGAGTAAAAGAGATACGAAAATAGAAAGTAGACATGTCGAAACGAACTTTTATCTTGTTATTCCTCTTAAAATAAACGAATCAATCGGACTGTTTTTATCGATTAATATTGGCTTTTGAAATGATAAAAGGAAACTTGAAACAGAAAAAATTATATGTTACGTATATATACTTGTGTATATGAATAACAACATAATGATGCTTATCATTTTTATAAAATATTTACAATTTATCGAAAAATTATCAAATTGTGTAATGTTTTATCAATCATTGTGTTATTTTGTAATTAGTAATTTATTATTTATCAAATATCCTTGTTCCTTTTTACTTTTCGAATTTGCACGACAATTTATTTTCTCAATATATTTAGCAAATTGCTTTTATGAAACGAGTACAAAAGTGATCTTTGCGGCGAGAGAGAGAGAGAGGGAAAAGACGAAAGTATTTACTTCCATAATGATTGATCTACATGTTGGACCAACTATAATAAGATCCTATAGAAATTCGTCTCGATGTGAACAAAAATTTTGTCCGAAAGGACTCTACTTTTTATTCTTTTCTAAAAATGACATTTTTGCACACATTATCAGTGATCAGCAGACTTTGCTTTTTGAGTTTTTGACATTTTTCTCAGTATTTGTAACAAATCCAAATTCATGCTGACAAACGAGTTATACATAGTCATTCTTTTGTTAAACTAAAATATAAGGGCCTTTGCACACAAAATTGCATAACTGCATAGCATAAGATTGTCTGGACCAATAAACATCGGGCATAAGTCAATATGGCGACTTAATGTTCAACACTCATTGGTTTAGATGATCTTACACTATGGGTGCATTCGGGGAGCTCGCTATTAGCGTTACATAGCACTACTGCTGTTCGCGGAGACGCTGGGTAGCGCTAGCCAAAACTATGATGACGTCACTGTCGGTAGTGTTTGACGTCATAATCGCGCGCTACCCATGCTACTCCTTCCGAGGTAGTGCATAGGTAGCGATAGCGTTGAATAGCGTTTGCAAGCTCTGTGAACAGTGCAGTAGTGAAATAGTGACGGAATAGTGTTGAAGCCGTATGCTGTATCTACCTTCCTTGATTATATCTTCCTTGTATTATTTATTGCTAAAATGGAATATATGGACATACATTTGTATGATCCAGGATGAAGAATCAGAATCTGTTATTTCGCGCATTATAATAACGGCAATCGTTAAAATTTCACGATTCCTGATTTGCCCCCCTTGCTCCATAGCTTGCTCCATGATCATGACTTCAATTTTTACCATTTGAAGTTAGGTTAGATCAAACGCGACGCTATTGCTGTTCATGGAGCTTGCATTCGCTAACGCTATCTTTGCTCTGCAAACGGAGTTTGTAGTGTTAGCGTTGGTAGCGTGATAGCGAGCTT
>VBVR01005891.1:0-11176 GCA_011638315.1 Tetramorium parvispinum
GCCCCCAGGCTGCTCGTACAAAAATTCGTAGCTTCTGTGCCCGTCCGCTCCCTTTCTCGTTTCTCTCGATCCTTGATCGAAGATTTGGTATGAACGGTCACGATACAGCGTACTTTTAGAAGTTTTTGTCGAGCCACGAAATAAATTTTTTCATCAGCGCGGCTTTTTATATATATATATTTTTTTTTTCAGACAAACCTAGAATCGTCTTCTTTTTGTCATCAAAAATTCAAGTATAAATTCTTATTAAACAATTACTGAAAATACTTTTCGTGAATTTAATTTTATGCAAAATAATAAGAGCATGTTTTTTTTAAATTAAAATAGGACTTTAAGAGCTTTGATTTATTTTGATTGATTTTAAAAGTTTGACATAGATAGATAATTAAGGAAACGAGTAGTAAGATGAAAATCGATCGAAGAATCGATCATAATTCAAACTGTTGAAAGTGCAGGAAGTATAAGCACGCTTGCGCAAAATCAGATAGCGTTACGCAACTTGGCAACACATGATCAAAATATTGCAGTTTCTCGCGTTTGAGACGGGCATAAATCTCTCCCCGGTTCTTCAGCCTCGAGGTAGATGCACAACGGGAAATTCTTTCTTTGTGCACATTGTGAGAATTTCTCGTATGATTGACGGGCGATCCGTGTGTGGTTGAAACTCCACCTTTTCGACGTTCGTCGTTTCTGCATGCCGCCGACCATTTTTTTTTTCAATTTTATTTTCAACCTTTTGTGTCGTTTACAAAATTGTACGAAAGCCATACCATCAATTTCCCAGGAATTTTGCGAGATGATTTATACACATATACACAAACGACGGGCTGGGTGACCCATTAGTATTAAAAAAATATATATGTATATTACGTGTATGCATTATATATTTCATGATTTGTATATTACGTGTATGCATATTTCATGATTTTTTTATTCTTGGCGCGATATTTTATGTAAACGAAAAATTTCATTTTTTATTCAACATCATATTGATTCTGAGCAATTTCTTTCGTCATAAAAAGATCTGAGCACGGTTTGCTAACTTTGTTGTTGCTAAAAGCATTTGCTCGACGAGGATGTTGAATAGTGCGCATATATTGCATCTCCAAAATGTTGCTCTCTCTCTCCCGGCGGGCCCTTGCATTCTTTCGCGTCGGGACGCATGTAGAATCGCCTGCGGGATCTCGTGTATTGTGGGACAGAGAAGTGGCGCCCACGAGAGAGCTGGCAACCCTATTCAGTCTCTATTCTCGTTTCGTGAACCGTAACACGCGAAATATTCGAGCAGACGCGAGATTCGTGCGTTCCGCGATTATGCAGATCCGACGAATGGACATCAGCGTTGATTTTAGCGACTTCCTCTGCCTTTAGGAAAATTATAATTTCGTAATGTTCAATTAACATTTTGAATGTATATTGTTATACCAGTGATACTCTTGTTTTTTCTTCAATTATCTCTCGATGTCTTTGTTGTCACATTTTTTTGTTATACTTATAGATATCTCATTATTTATATTAAATGAGAATACGTGTATATGCCTAAAGAATTATATTAAAAATGAACGCAATTTCTACATATAATTAAGCCATATCTATTACGACGAATCGGTAGAAAATCCACGATGATACAGTTACAAGGATTCCTTTTATCCCTTATTTTGTTTCTTCTCCCGAGGGAAAGAAATCAAAGAAGATAAAGTTCGATCTAAGTTTTGGGATTCGGACTGAAAATATGTATATCGCTGGATTTTATCTCTCCTTGGGGTTCGATTCCTTGATTGATCGACGCAATAGCTGATTGGAAAGGTTAATATATTCTAGCATGATAAATGCGTAAGTCTATATAGTCATGATCTTCATCATTTCATCGTTACTTAAAGAGGCCCTGTCATAATCTCAAGCTTGTGCATTCATCTAAAAATTTTTGTTTATTCCACTAAGCCATTGAGAAATTACTTAACAAACAAAGAATCAAGAAGTGAAGTCTGCGTCTTAAACGTCTATAAGAAGCTTAAATAATTTAACTTTATTAAATTCTTGCTTGCGTCACGTCGTAATTATACGTTTCTCGTTCGGCATCGCCACTCTCCATAAATAAAACGTTAACTCGCAACACTCCGATATTATCAAAGTATTGTACCTTCAAAAAATATTTATGGAACAGTACAACTTGTTCTCGCGTACGAAAGATCTTACGATAATAATTATTGCACGCACGAGGCAACGTGCAGATACACGTAGAGTTCGCTCGCGCAGGCTTGATTTGGTTGATTTTCCTAATTGGACCTTTCAGTTAAATTTTCACATGACAGACGGCGGTTTCTCTGAAATGCCGGCCGCGAGTCGCCATCGAGCAAGCTTTCGTTGAATCGACGGTAGAGAACGATTTCCACAAGTCTCCCGAGCGGTCTCTCCTTTGCTTCTAATTAATTGCGGTTAATTACGTTAATTAGCGCAACTAATGCGATCGCGCCATTTCCTACGGCGCCGCATATCTCTCTGTCGCGCTGTCACTCGTCGCATTTCGCATTTTATCCTTTTGTGTCGCTTTGCATCTTCTGCATATCTCAAATACTTGTGTACAACGCATTTCTCTTCTGAATTGTTTAAACACATTAAACAATAATTGTTGAAAATATTTTCCGACTGGTTCACACGATTTTTCATGATCCTTCATCTTTGTTCTTGTTGTTCATTTTATGCTTTCTCAGATGTTAAATAATTTATCATCATTTATATTTAATGATAAACTCTCCATTTGTTGCGGAGTTTAAGACTGGAATCTCGTTTAGAAATTCAATCAGAGGTTTTTAAAAGCAAGAGAACTGGCTATTTGCTAAATGGAATGTTACGAGACTTGTAAAGGCTTGATTATTCTACCGTGGAAATCAAAACGAATTGCTTTGGCAGAGAAGAGTAGACCATGTTGAATTCGCGGTATCGAGTTTCAGGAAGGACAGACAGTGTTTCGGAGTCCTCCCGAAGGGATCCTAGAACCCCTATTTGTTTTTCTCGAACGCGTCCACGGGCGACATGTGTTTTTGCGCCGTTCCGTTTCTACGGCAGTGATGTTAGGGTGAATTCCGAGTAGTTTGTCGAGCTCAGAGCTCGAGGTCCAGCGGGCAGAGAAACGGAGCGAATCGCTCAAATGAGATGCGTGAATGTCAACGTCCGTCCGATAATTGAAGGGTCATGGATAATGGCAAAACTGCTCCGTAAATACCGGCCCCTCTTATCTATCTCTTCCACGTGATAGTTATATCGTGGCTAACATCTAGCCTCGGACGCGCTATAAATCATTTTCTACGGCCGATTAGTTTCTCTAGTAAGGAAGCTGCCGTTTTCTCCGATTACGATACTCATCATCGATCTGCACGGTTCACTGAATAACTTTGCGTTGAAATCTTGTTTCTTTTCTTTTTCTTTTTTTTTTATATAAATTAATATGTCTGTCTCGTGTTCTCACGACCAGTCGTTTATTACTCGCCAAGAGTGCGCGCGATCTTATTCTGGCGTCTTTTTTGCGCTCTTTGCCTCGAATCCTGTAAATATTTGGTGAAGGATACACCATTCTGCTGTATGTATTCACAGATGCGTGCCACGCTTGCTACTTTCTTTACACGGGAACGGGAAGCAACGTGCAATAAACTCCCCCCTGGTTCTTTATTACATCGCTACCGGTTTTTCCGGGAATGTTTGAGAGCGAAACTTTGTACTCATGTTTATCTGATTTATCTCGAAAGATTTCTCTCAAATCTACTACGTTCCGACACCCTAGGCCGAGGAATAATTATGCAGTAGTAACTAAGATATCACACGGTAGTTACTTCCATCGTGCCTTGCAGCAGTGAATCATCTTGACTCACAGAGACACCCACGCTAATTCGCCGATGCTATTTCCACGCGATTGTGTGGGACGCCGCACAGCTTTTTCCGATGTTCTCGCGAATGAATAAACGATCGGAGCGTTGAACGCGAGTAGAATGACCGGGATTACAGGCACGTTGTCCTGGCGCGGTGACTTTGTATCCGTCGTATATATCTTCCGTTCGCACTTTGTAATTCCTGCAGCGTGCAGTCGCGCGCCTCGTCCCGCGGTAAGTGAGCGGCCGCGATTTTGCTCGACGGTTCTACGGCGAACCGGCTGAGATGCAAATTGCCACTTTGCCGATAACATCTTAACGAACCAAAAATTACCGGATCCGGAGTTTCTCGCGGTTAAGTTGCAGTTGCACGTCCAAGGATCGCGTGAATTAGGGCAGGCTCTGCCTTTGAGCACGATCGACCGTCGCGACTCTCGACAGCGCGTGACGCCTCGGCGGGCTGCTGTCTTACACCGTACAATTTCGCGAAAATTTCTGGGTGGTTGCGATTGCGGCACGTGCGAAAAACGTAAAGTGCGAGGGAGGTGTGATAATTCGATCGTGCGCGGGCTGCGCGATGCGGCACTGAGATTAGACTCCCGCAGCTCCCGCGGCAGAGCCTACGCTTATGCGTGAGTGTCTCTCTCTCTCTCTCTCTCTTAGGGTGGTCGGACGACCCTAAAATAGTTTTCGTGCGCGCAGGGCGTGTTCAAGGTGAAGGTTAAAGCCGCGTACGACGCCGGGGCGACGCGATGACGGATTAAATGGCCGGCGGTACACATGGCGGGGGCGCGCGCGCCCGTCTGAGGGCGATTTAATCGCAATCGCAGACGGGTCCTGTCGTCCGGGCGGAAGCCCTAACGCGACAGTTGAAAATATATAGGGTCTTTAGCGGACTTCGTTTATGAATTTCTCGAACGAATCGTGATCGATTAGTAAAGATGATTTAGATGTTAAATGTTATGTTTTTATGCATCACGTAATTTATTAAAATTATTCCTATTTTTCCTTTATAATAGATTAGGATGAAAATTCTTAAAGAACAGCATCAAAAAAAGAACTCATCACTTATAATTGTTTAAAAGAATCTTGTGATTTGTCTAAAAAAAAAGGAAACAAATATATTTAAAGCGTAATCTGTTTTCTGAAAAGTTTTATTTAAAATGGCTTAGTTTTTAAAATATTCTCAGATTTATTCGTAAACAAGATTAATATTATTTATATTGCACTTAATTATCGATTGATTGTTTTACATTTAATTGCTGTTATCTATTCCATCAATTATAATTATATATCTGTTATATTAATTACAACTTGTCACTAACTTTATTACATTTATCAATCGATTATTTTATACTTAGATACTGAATACAGATACTTGTATATTAATTATATGGAATTTCAAGAGAGAGAATATTATCTTTCAGTTTTTTTGTAACAAGTCTCTTTCGATAATTTCCAGACGTTTGAAGGCCTGATAAAATTCGCGATTGTGATGAACGAGCGTAAAGAAAATCGTTCGATGTTCCCCTGACTTCTGCGGGCGGATTTCCATTTCACGGCGGCTACACGTTCGAGCAAGTTCGGGAGTGAGATGGAAACTAAACGGGGCTGAGTTGATATATTCAGGTTCCGGTTTCGCCATGCTCGGTTGAGTATGGGGTTCAGGGGGGACACGCCTAATGTGCACCCGCGTATCCCCGCGGCAGGCGCACGTGAAAGTGTATCGGTTAAAACGTGGGGTGCAGCCTAACGACCTTTTTTTAATTTCTTAATTGCTCGTTATGCAGCGCGCGCGTGCGTTTACAGAGATGCATTAGTAAACGAGACATTGTAGTTCTCAAGCGGACTACGTTCCGTCCGGCGAATTCTGTGTTGAAATTTTTATTACCAATACCGTGGAATAATTGCACTCTGAAATGCGAATCGTATTGATTTCGATTATTTTTTTGTTATCTTCTAATCGAGTTATTCAATTGATAAATGTTAGGAGGCTCCGGATCTAATGTATCTAAGATCGAATTACCATCAATAATTCTGCTTACTCAAATTATATAAAAGTATAAATTTTATTATGCAAGTTATTTATGTATTTAAATTAAAAATTTAAATTCGTGTCGATCAATTAAAACCGATTCCATTGAAAAGGAGGGCCAATTATAATATATATGGCTTTAATTTATAGCTTTTTTGCTTTCTAGTTTTCTTTTAAAAAGAAAGATAAAAATGTAGTTAATTAAAGTGGAATATTTTGTGGTATGATGTAACAATGTTGCGAATATTTATCATTGCGCGTAATGCATGAAGCTCATCGCAAACAAGACACGCGCGTTCCGAGACATGGAATTAAAAGTTCTGCCGCCACTCGCAAATATCGCATTCGTAAATTAATCGCGACCGTTCCTGTGCTTGCTTGTTTTGTTGATTCCACCTATCGTTATCCAATATCCTCCGTTTTGATAGACATATTCTTCGGTCGCTCGTTATCGTTGTTTGCAGTGTTCGCGCAGAATAGAAATTTTTATCGCGAGCCGTGCCAAGACGCGCGCCACGCCTTATCTGCCAGCGCAGATAAATATGCCTTTAAGTTTGCCTACCGTCTAAATAAAGTTTCACGATAGCTCGCATGTCTCCGGCTTAAGTTTCACTGACAGACCGAGATTAACTTCTCAGCGTTGTTGCATTTACAAGCTCTCAGGATTTGTACTGAGGATTCTAGATCTACCATGTCATTTTTTTATCTATAAAATTTTAATTGACTAATTTAGCATTCATTTTCTTTAACGACGAGAAGAGAGACAAATATCGAAATTGGGTAATCCCTTTTTTTTTTTTTCAAAAAATTTTTTAAAGACAGCAATTCGTTACTCCAATTTTTTGTGTGAATAAAACCGATTTTTCATGAAAGAAGGATCAACGGTTACGTTTCCCGGCGCGCTGCTTCGAGGTTACGGGTGATGTTGAACGTCGTTCATCGTCGCCGGGAATAAGAGACGTCATGTTTTTCCCGAGCGAGTAATTCCTTCACGGAGATACGGAGTAATGGACTGCTTCTTTGGCCTCCGTGACCTACGTCGTTAAGATACGTCCGTTAAGAGGAGGAGAGGCTGTTGGGGAAGAGGCTAGTTTCGCGAGCAAGAGAGCATCGCGGAATCCGCGCGCTTCAAACGGTTTCCGAGCACGTTTCCGAAGTTAATACGAGAGGGCAACGTCAATTATATCGTGTATAACGCGCTTTTACCTCCCGTTAAATCGAGAAGTGCAAAAGTAAAAAACTTATCGTAACTTAGAAAGATTTCTTTCAGATTTACAAACTTGATTTGAAAATCTTTTTATTTAAAATCTATTAAATCATTTTGGATGCACTTGAATTTTATATGGATTTTTTTTTATTTTCGAGCGGGATTTTCGCTCACGTCCGTATTATTAGAGACTTATGAATTTGGCTGGAGTCCGATGAACTTCAGCGTCCCGTAGGATATTCCATTGATCTGGCAACATCGGGTCGGAGAAACTGGAGAGGATTATCATGGCAACGGCTTCCATGGTGTGCACTATACGAATGAGTCACAGCCTCGAGCTGGTAATCTCCTCGTCTCTCTATAATACATGTGAATAGAGCGCGGCCAGCTGAGAGAGCTAGGATAGAGCGGGAATCGAAGCGAGAGAGCAGAACGTATCGTTCTCTGTGGCGCGTACTATGGCGCTCGACTACAATGTAAGAGCGAGCGGGAGGTCGTACTCACAGAAAAACAAGGAACGCTGAGCAAAGAGAGAGAAACAGACGACAGGCTCTCGGCAAGAAACGGTAAACCGTTCGCTGCACTATGAACCTCGTGAACGCTGTCGTAGTTTGAATCAACGTGTTCGAGGCTCATGGTTTCGCTGTTTCTCTAATCATAGTGTCAGCCATCTAAATCGTACCGATCCTTGACCTCGCTCGCGAATAGAATTGATTTCCACAGAAACTCCAGGAATTACGGTTGTCGACTCTCGAGCTTCGCGTTTTCGATGTGTGTTGGAGACGCTCGTTCCATTTCCAAATAATTTATTAATAATCTTTTCATTTTAATGACAAATATGGCGCATTTATGACCTTTGAGCGTTTTCAGAAATGTTAAGGAATAAATTTCGACATAACCATAAAATTCGTTAGTATATACGAAATATTTTTTTTTACATGGATTGTACATTACGAAACGTTGTTCGTGATATTTTTTTTCGTTTATTGCGGTCGATAGAGAGAACGTTGCGAAATCACGTAAAGCAATTAACGTGTAACGAATAGAATCGAATCCTGTCCATTTACTTGCCACGTAAAATCTCGAAAGTATGACAATGAAGATTAAACGTATATATTACAGCACGACCTGATTATGGCGAGCGTTTATTACATTCGTTTGTACCTTGTTAGACTTTTTTCTCTATGGACTGCTTTTTACGGGATTAAATGCGATGAAACGCGACATACGCTGATAAATTCTGCACATGAAGGAGCAAATGTGCGGGACGAAGCTAACGAAAGAGAATTTTCTATGATTTAGCTTACTTAGCTCAGCTTTTAAGAAGGTGGATTAAAGCACGGATGTAATTTTCGACGTTTGCATTTGCTTATAGTTGTTAGCTAGTCGTTAATGTGCTAGATTATGTTCAAAAGCTCGCCGAACTACATTTCTCCAGAAATATTAAATTTGGAAACTCATATTAATATGCCTCTCTGTACATTTAATCCTGCGTATTAAATATGACTTAGATTATATTTCATGCAAAAACTTTTATGCATTATCTACTTTTCAGTGTGAGGGACAGAATGAGTAACTGTTACATTTAATAATTAATTTTAATAATTTAGTACATTATACAAATTTTATATTTAATAACTTTACATTTACTTTTATATATGTTATAATTATGTTATAATTATGTTGTCAGTAGTAATTATTTAGAATAATTTGTAAATATTACAATATACAGTGAGTAATGATTAGTTTTCATCAACTTTGTAATAACTCTTACTTTTATTACTGATGACTTATCAAATCGTTCCATTTACTTAGCGGTTTCAATTACCCTATATCTGCTTAACTTTTTATAGAGTGCCACTTTGCATAATTAACCAATTACGCTAGGTCTTTGAGAATTATGTACGCGGATTAAGGCTCAAGATATACTGCTAGAAGGTTAAAGAGCTCAGGAGAGCGATGAACTGCGAACAACGTATCTGTGTAATTACATATCGATTTAACGACATGCAATATATTAACCGGTTAGAATATATGTTCACGTTTTCTCCAGTTTGCTCCAGTTTGTGTACGTTAACGCTAATTGTTATCACTGGATATCAGTAAAAACAATACAATATTTTTTTCTATCACGTATAATTATCTTAGCGGAGCTTATACGTACCGTTTGCGAAAATTGCACGAGAATCGCTGCTATCCTTCGTTCGCGACTCACGTTGCTCGGACGGCGAGCTAATGAAAATTAGGAACTCACGCCAGATTCAGATAACAAAAGGTTGATGCTTAGTTACTGCTGCGTAATTAACGGGTGCCGGCAATTAATTAATACTTCCGTGGTCCACGCGAAGGAAAAAACTCCCGGGTGAGTTTGTAGATACGAGATAACATTTCGTGGCGATCCCTTACGATAGATTGAGAGAGTATGCCTCGAACTATCCATCAGTCATACGGTTTTATTAATAATATCGCGCGTTACGACAGACTAGTATCGAGACCGAGAGCGTAATTTACGCGCATTCGCCTGCACGCTCATTTGGACCGGGCAGGTTTTATTGTCTCGCGTCTAAGTAGTTTACCGAGCGATAATTTATCGAGCGTGACAGATGCAGGTCGGGCTTCATTTAACCGATATCCTTCGTTGGCGCGGTATTAGCGGATTCCCGCTAACGGTGTTTGTTAAAAGAGGCTGGGCGAAGAAGCGCGAACGAGAGGATGTACACGACGGTCCTGGTAATTAAGGCGTTTCGGCAAATGTACACCGTCGGAACCGGTTATCCTGCGACGACGCACGACTCGTGTATACCTGTTTTCATAGTAAACCGCTCGCAGGTTTCTCGATTCCGATTCCCTCTCGAACGACCCTTTGAGCTCCGCAAATATGCGTAATCCTACATGCCACAGGCTGAAATAGAGAGAGAGAGAGAAAGCTTGCTCTTCGTGTTGGTGTCCTGTCGTGGCTGGAATTTTGTTCCCAACTCGCGACTATAGTTGGCAGTTTGCCCTCTCGAACGACCCTCGAAACTTCCATGAGAATATGGTGCATATTCAGTCGAATTGGAACCATTAAAAACTTTTCGACTCGGCGCGCATGCGGCGAAAATTCCTTTTCTCCAAATTTTCCTACTTTCGCAATTTATGTTGCGCTATTTAATTAGAAAGCTGCAGCTTTGTGAAGTTGGCAAAGTGCTTAATATATAGGTAGGTATATCAAGCTGTCTGATCCAAATTATACAACGTGACGAATAAGATATAAAAATTATTTGCTAATTTTTTGCTTTAATTTTTAAAAAGTTACGAGAGGCTCAATAGCCCGATATTAAATGACTTTTTAAAAAATGAAGCAAAAAAATTATTTTCCACCACCATTAATTTCTAAATATTACGTTTAAGAATCAAATTGCTTATTTCCGAAAATCAAATAACTTTGAGGCGAACGGAAAGATACGAGCGTGCAAAATTCAAGGAGAGATAGAACTTCTTACGCAACACTAGAGGGGAAGGGGGCTGAAATCACCTCGGTAAAATCTCGGTTTCAACCGAGCTAGGAAGCATTGAATTAACACCTTATCTTGTCGCCGGAATGAAACGCCCGTCCAACGATCTTTAAACTAAATCCCTCGATTTCTCGTGTACCTGCGACAGATCGACAACACAACGGTCGCGTTATACTTTACGGCATTGTGTTTTACGGCTTATGGTTATGGACGAATGAGTCAAGCCGAGCCGAGAGAGAGTCGAGCTGAAAACGATGTATAAGAATACCGACCGACAGGTTTCCGCTCTTGTCGTGGGTCAGTACTCTTCCTCTCCCGTGAGCGTCCCCATAATTCGACACGACAAAATAGACAGAGAATCCTCACGGACAACGAGGCGGTAATTACGATCACTCTGTTTTCTCCAGTTGACCGACTTGACTCCGTCGAACAATCAGGTTCGCAACCGTCCCGAATTATTTCTACTCGAACCGGATTATACTTAAGCGCATTACAGGCGCACTGATTGGGACAAAGTCGCTAATAAACTGTAATAACAAGTGCCCGCGGTCGTTCGAGTCCGTTCACGGGTCTTACG
>VBVR01005892.1:0-11171 GCA_011638315.1 Tetramorium parvispinum
ACGGTGTACTCAAATTTAAATCTGTACAAAGTAAGTGAATTTTAAACAATTATATTCGCTAGAAAGTGCAATATCATTTAAGCAATATCATTTAAGCACTTTACTGACCTGGCTGAAACAATAATATCGAGCATATCAAAAGTATGCCCACAAGCAAACACATATTATGAAACTGATGTAATAGCCACGGTTTCGCAAGAGCGTAGTTAGAAAGCGTTACAGACTGCGGAATGCGCCTTATCTATCTTTCTTTCTACAACCAGACTCGAATATGCATTTCACCCTAGTGGTTTACATCTTTCCGCAGCAGACTAAAGTAAAGTTTGATAGACACACTAATCACAAACGCAATTGCTGATACCGCGAACATTTATCTTCGCATCGTCAACCATGTGTTCGATTCGGCCCAGTCATGTGTGAGAATCGGGAAGACAACAAAAGAAGCCAATTAAGGAATTACTCAGGAATACTCAGGAATTCGATTTCTCGGAATTAATGCAGTTGGCTTGGATACCATTCTAATCGAAAATAAAAATAGAGATTGTGTAATTTTAAAGGTGTAATATTTATTATTGCAAAGAATAAAAATTTTATCTTTCTCTTGATGTTTAGTGCTGCAATTATTATAATTAAGTCAAGTTATAAGTGTAATTAAATCCTTATTAACGTTATCTCCCTTAGTTTTATTAAAAATGTGTAGTTCAAAATTCTGAATTTCAATTTAAATATAATAGAATCAAGACATTCATGTTTTATTTAAACTAGACAGAATTAAAATTTAATCTTTTAAAATTATGCACGCAAACATGGAATATTTCAATTAAAATTAGATGCAATTATAAAATTGTATTATTGTTTATGAAAAAAAAAGTTCTCTTGATGTGAGACTGACTTATTTGCTGAGTGTTAGAATAAAACATATTCTCGTTATTTCGTTCATGTGTTTTTCACCTATGTATTTACTGACTTGTGAACGTGTAAAATTGCAACCGCGAGAACGTAAAACAGAGCGTGCCACGCGCGGCAACGTGTGTGCTGCGGGCATTCCATTGTATTGTATGAATGAACCACGCCGTCCGAGAATACATTTCGACTGATCGATCGGCGTCCAAATTGTTCTCAGGCATCGAAGCGCAAATATGATTCTAGTAAGTATCTGCCAATTGATGAAAAATGCGAATCATGCGCTTTAAATTATACATAATTTTGAAATATTACTTCGCTTTAAGAAGATGGAATTTTGTTTAAAAAAAAAAAAGAAATAGGTATATATATATATCTTTTATGTATGTGCGTGTATATGTAAATGAAAAAAAATATAAATAGGCAGATTAATAGATAAATAATTTATGTTAATATGTTGTAAAATTACATCTTCTTTAGCGAACAATAGTTGCACAGAGAAGAGAAAAAAATAGACAGACATAATCGTTGAAAAGCTATATCATAATAAATTATAAAGAAAATATTAAATTAAATGAAATGCAATAAGACAAAATGAAAGATGAAAGAGATATAAAGGAAAAGAAAAATGAAAAGAAAAGAAAAATGATAAAACAAAAGAGAAATAAATATGAGATCTTATTTCAAAGTTCCCAAAAGTATATTAAAAAATACATTTAAACAAAACTTACCACTACTACCTATAGTAAAGCATATTAGACTATAATAATGAATGTTATATTGATGTATAAATTATTGTATTATTATCTGTTCATACGTTTCCTATATATTTTTAAAAGTTTTCCTTTTTTTGTTTTTTATTCTTTTTTTTATTTTTATATTTTATCTTTTGATTAATTCTCATTCTAGTGATTTTGCACATATAATAAATACAGACTATACATTCCTACGATCAGCAAACTGTAAGGATTTAGAAATCGAAAAAGAATGTCCTATGTAAGTATAATATTATTCTATTCCTTGTTTAAAAGTAAACATTTATTTTCGGAAATGCATTGTTTTCGAAATATCTCATGTTTTAATTCGCATTAAATACAATATGTAAAAAACAATGCATTTCTAGAAACACTAAAGAAAAATAATACTTACTTTTTGACAAGGGAAGGAGGAAATAAGGGTAGTAACAGTAACCATTTTATTTACATCTTATGTATAAATTTAATTCATTTTTTTATGTAGAGAATAAATATATATAATAATAAAAATAATAAATAAATATAGTGATTTTTTAATGGCAGACATAATAAAAACAAAATGTGAAATTAATAAATAGTAAAATATTTCATACTAATGTGTAGTATGTATGAAAAGAAATGCTCAATCAATTAGTTAAACGGTGTTGCACGTGTTAATTTTATATTTTATTTAGATTTGTAGATTAATTTACGTATATATTATTTGTGTCAAATAATATGTATAATCAAATAAAATGTAATATTGATCACTTGATTAATAATGTTGCTTAGAATCAATTACAATGAATTCATCACTTTTAATCGGAAAGTCAGGAAACCTCGAGCATCTATTCGTTTTTTCCGATCAATGGCGCTTTGCATATCATTGTGTACGACGTGCGTACACAAAGAAATATTCCATAGGCACAAAAAAAGCGCGCGATCTGCATATGTCGTTAGGAATGATCGATGAACCCAACGGCAAAGCCCGGGTAGCTGTCATTAACGCAGCCGCTTTTTGCGCGCACGTACGAGCGAGTACGTTTGCAATGACAATGCCACGATTCTCCTTGCGGGATTTTTGTGCAATTTACCGACTACTTGGCGAAAATCGGCTGATAGAACCGCGTAAGAAATAACGAAATTGACGAATGAGCACCGCGAGAGAGTCATTTGCAATTTAATCCCTCATACATTATTTATCATCCTTAACGATCATCGTCGTTTCTCTTACGCTTTTCAGAAATAGTCTGTTTCCACGATTCAACTGCTCTGACAAGAACAGCATAAAAACAAATAGACAAATATATTGGACGAATTATTTTGTTTTTAGATTCGTATTCTTTTGTCACAGAAGTAAACAAATATTTATGTTCTTTCAGTTATCATATATAAGAAAGACAAGCCATTATAATTTTTTTAATAATCTTAATTCTTAGAGCTCTGTGTGAAAAATGATAAAAATCAAATAACTCATTTTCCTAATTTTGTTATTAATCTTCAGCAATTAAATTACACTATCTTTAATTTTTTTTTAATGAAATATAGACATTTGTTTTGGAAATTTGAAAGTGTTTATATGAATTTGTAGAGATTTTTTGAACCACTGTAAATAAATAAAAAAATTGTCGGAATCAAATGGTTTTTTTATTTATTTACAGTGGTTCAAAAAATCTCTACAAATTCAAAGATATTCAAAGGATTATATTCGTATTCACCATTTTTTGACTAACTATTCGAACTTTCCAACTTTTACTAAATATTATTTATCTGAAGATATTTATGCATAGATAGATATCATAAGCTCATAAACCTCTTTTACAAATTCATTCTATATTCCTTTCATTTTGCACTTTCATTCATACATATGCATTACAGAAAAATCTTTAAAACGATTTAACAGTATTGTTTTCACAGAGATCTGTATGCAGTATCGGTGGCGATTATTTCACATTTCAATAAAGATCGCAAAGTTGGATGGAAACTTGTCAACAGTAACCAGTACAGTATCGCAAATTAATAAAGCTTGATTTCTGTCTTTAAGTTCGCACTTTATGAAACAGGTGCGTGTACAGACAATTTGCATGCGCACTGAATTTCATGTGACGCAAAGGTCACCCATCAAAGATTTTATTAATGCATCGGATATAATTATGTTAGTGAGACGGACCGCCTGGGCTAATAATTGAATGGTGATTGCTCAGATAACATAATAATAAGTCAACTATCATCATACCAACGTCATCAGCACTAACAACAATAACAACACCGTCATGCCATCGCGAATGATGCCAGTGGGCAGGTGACTTTCACCTTCCAGCATATGCACGCATCGATGCACTGAAACGAATGCGGTCATACGTCTGTGTGATGCTCCGAGCACATAAGTGTGTGGTAATTTCGGGAGATAATAGCGTCCCGGTTAATTGGGGCCTTTGGTGTACGGATGCGCGCTGATTGAATATCGACGAAGAGATTGTAGTAATTATCCTGAGAAATTCATTGCGCAGGATTGACTTCGACGAGAATACATCGCGATACGAAGAGAAAGATTTCCAGCACAATAATAGACATCATAGTGAGAAAAATTTGAGAAGTTATTTGAAGAAAAATATTATATCCTTTAAATTACAAAACTTAAGAGTAAAATCTTTTAACAACGATCAATATACAAGAACGATGAAGAATAAATAAATTTCTTAACATCGCATGAATTGCTAATTTACTTTATGAATTATAGACATCTGTTTATACTTCGAAACACATCGGTTACCATTCGGTTTTGCAATGTAGTCTTATTCTCAAAGAACTATCATCTTTCAAGGGGAGATCCAGAAATGTAATACGCGGATTTTAAAAAATTGATATTTACAAGTAAGGTTTAACACTGTAAAAATAATATATAAGATTAATACGACTCGAAGGAGCGGAGCTCTAAAATTCTATTCTAACAGAGTGTGAGACATATATTATAGTAAATGCATGAAATGCTTCGAGCGAGTCGTAGCGAACTTTTTCTTGCATTCAAGACCGACAGGTGCCTTTTTAAATAATGTTATTCAATTTCTTGCGTCTTTTTGTTTTTACTTCTTTTCATGTCCTTAATCCTTTTTATTTCTTTAAAAGTCAAATATTTTTCTCATGCTTTAATTAAAAATTTTATGGAAAATGAAAAAGTCAAAATAAATTGTTGCAAAAGGTAACTTTATACATTTATACATATTATGTATATATAATAAATTATGTATATATAATAATACACATAATTATACATATTATGTATATTTAATAATACACATTTTATACATATTATGTATATGTACTATTTAATAAAAATTATATTTCCTAATTTAATAATACAGTAACAATTTTAAACGCTAAATAAAATGACATTATGAAACTTTGTGATTGATATGGATGCATTTCTCATCGATTGCATCCCAACTTTTTAATATTAAAATAATATTAAAAAGTTGAGATGTAATATTTTAACTCCGTACAAAACTACATTAATGTATAAAAAAGTATACCAGTTGGTCTTGAACGCGAGAGAAAAGTTTGTTAGCGAGCATTTAGCCGCTACAATTATGCTCACTATGAGTTCGTGCGTTTACTATAATATCTGTCTCACGCTCGGTTACCTAAAACTTTAGAGCTTCGCTTGTAGCTCCACATCCTCCCATTGGTCTCTAAACCTTATATCTAATTGATACGCATTGTCTTACAAAGTCGAAAATAAAGAAGTAAAATAAAAATAAAGGCTGCGAGTATTAGCATAAATTAAAATAACAATTGCATTACTCCGAAGATTTTATCGTATAACGCGCCGTGCAGCGGTAATTTTCGTTTCGGGAAGAGAGTCCAAGTTCACACACTGTACGATAAGCCAGATCGTTAAGACGCCTGTATGCGTAAGGGCGCATATATAGGCGCAGTATTAATTTATTTTATGTGCGCTCGCGTGCACCGGTTCACGCACATGCGGCAGCGCGCGTTTCCTCATCGCGCAGTATAAACGCCAGGTTGACGACCCTTTAATAACTTCGTGCGTTCTCGCTCCGCGGATCGGATGTGGATCTCATATCGGCCAATTAGGAGACGTTTAGTAATGAGGATGCCGATGAGATCCCGATGGATCAACCGATGAAATCGACCGATGCTCAACGAAGGTAAGTCACGAGGCCGGAAATGGCATTGTAGACGGAATTCGTTACGCGATACGTGATATTGCTTCCGGAAGAGATATAAGATGCACGATCTGCTATTAACAACTGTTAGCGGAAGATCAAAAGATTCCGACGCAAGAAAATTTTAAGTTACAATGGAAATTAATTAAATGATAGCCACTTCTTATCAATATTCACGCTTATTATGCAAATTAAAAACTTTTTGACGTAATTATTAACGTTTCGTTCTTTAATGAAAGCTAAAAATTTCCATTAGAACGAGCGCGCGCGCGTGAGTTATCTTCACGGACTCTTTACGCCTACTTATTCACTAACAATAAGTACAAGTATAACGTAACGACGCATAAACTGCATCTCGAGCATAAGCAAGGTAAATGCAGGGACATCTTAAATATTCCACGCAGACGACGAACCTTGACGTGACGAACATTATCAAATACGGCATCACACTTGAAATGTTAACTAGCTAAAGCTTCCACTCGACACGTTTGCCTGTGATATCGGTCTAAAGACATAGTTAATAATCAGGAGATTACGTTTTAAAAGTTTGTTTTACTTGCGCGTTAACTCTCTTATCGAGATTATGCATATGCAACTCAAACACACGTGGCAAAAACAAGGAATGAGAAGAAATAGCTGCGCGCAGATCTACGTGCAGAGCTAGGCTCGCAACCATGTTAAATGGCAGACAGTAACACTTATCTCGGGAGAAGTCATTGTTACGGCATTTCAGACCGGATCTTCATTTCGGGTCTGCACATTTCGTTTGGATCGTAAGAATCGACGTGACGAAACAGAGAAACATTATGACGTAGCGCTTTGGCTCACGCACAGTAAATAATACAAGACCGCTCTTATCACACCGGCTCGTTTTGTGCAATGTAGGACGCGTTATCAGTCAGTCTGTCGCAGAATGCTGCATTTTTATCTCTCAAAATGGAGAGATTTGTGAAAGTGCGGGGACCCGAGGGGGCACGGAGGGGAACAGAATGGTGACAGATCTGAATTAAGATCGATTACGCGGCGCGCGCGTTATTGCGACCGCGTCGAGACGAGCAATTTATCAACGGATGCGTGTTTACACACGGCCGTCGCGACGCGCGCATTTCGCATTTACTACGTGTCATCGTATTTACCGCGTATTTGCTACATTGTAAGCCGACGGTAGCTGCGCGCTTTAATTCACTGCCGCCATCCACCGTCGCCGGTAATCCGTGTTCGACATCCGTTATTCTCGCGGCGCGTTTTACTCGCACGAGAATCGGCACGTATTTGAAAAGTTCTCGCGTCTATAATCTACGATCGCATGAATTGTTACACAAGTGAATTGTAAAATAATTCTCGCGAAAATAACTTGTCTTGCATTTTAATGTCTATTTAGTCCACATTGAAATTATTCATGATGATGTAAAAAAAGAAATATAGGTAAAGGATGACGCGTGATTTCATGCTAACACGAGTGATTAGTATCAGAAGAGCCCCAGATTTAAATTCCGGCTCTTATTTCACGTATGTCCTGTTTTGAGCGGGAAGTCACGGAGAAACTTTATAAATCTTAAGTGACGTTAGAGATTGATAGAACCTGCCCATCTTATCTTTCTATACGATTAAAAAAAAAAGTACACCGAGAAAAGCAGTCCAAAATACAAATTATATGTTACTTTCTTTATAATAGACTAAACCATGTTTTATTTCACGAAACCAACAGAGAATTAAAAGAATAAAAATATTAGGAATACGTAAAAAGAAAATTTAGAAAAACGGAATTCGCAAAAAGATTTTAGTGAAAGAAAGTACAATTTTTCGCATAATTACGGGACGCGAGTTGCGCTGTTCGTTAGATATTCTATTCTGCTCTTCGTTTCTTAGCTTCGAGAACAATTCTTAGTTTCGAGCATTAAAACAAAACAAGTAGAATATGGATAATAGAAAACTTCGTATTAAATAAAATAGAGATAGCTGAATATATAGAATTGGAAAAAAGGTAATAATAAAAGCTTTAAAAATTGAATATATAAAATTTCAACATTTACTAGAAGGAATTTGATAAGATCGATGATCATGACGCGTGAATGTGTTTGTCCTCAAAGTATTTTTTGTTTATTTATCGAGTTGAATTTATTACGCTTACCATGATGGTTTCAAGGTGATTGACTAATTTCGGCGGTTAAGTAACATGATCGATGAATAATTTTATTGAAGCGAAAAAAATATGACTTGGTAAAGACTTCATTAAACACGTAAATTCATTAAGTATATTGTTACATAAAAAGAACCAATTAATACGAAATATATTTATAATTATCAATTCCAGTTGTTGAATATCTATAAGAACCGATTATTCTCTTATATATAATTAAGATTTGGAATTCTCTTCCCAATAAATAAATTTGAACGATAGTTAAAAGATGTATTTTAATTTCGAAAAATGTCAAATGCAAATTTAGAGCTTGCTTTTCTCACTTGCAAAGCGATTGCGGTAGCAGGAAAGTAGCGCTATCTGGAATTCCAGTCGAATGTCCATTTATGCACGCACGTGCACTAATGCGCAATTACTAGCTAGCATAAGCGGGCTGTTGATATACCCGGAATAGATCAAGACGAGTGGAGATTGGGTACATATCACAGCAGGTATGCCGCGAATTCGAGGTGTGGCACCGGTCGCCTATCTTCCTTCGTCTCTCACGAGGGAAATCCCCTCCTCCTCGTTGGCTTTCGTCGGCTGCCCACTCGAGAGAAGAGTAGTATGTAGTATTGTGAGGCAATTAGAATTGCATGCAGATTCATCGGTGGTGCACGTCACTGTCTTCATTCCTGACATTCTCGTCGCTCTCCCCTCGAACCGACGCGATCGAGCGACTTTGAACGAAATCTCGAGCGCAAACAGGATATTAAATTCTCACACGCGATGTGAGTTTTGGTTACGATAAATTTTTCTCACTTGGGAGAAGAGTTAAAAGAGAGAATTTATTTATATATTAAATTTATTATTTTATATTAAGTTACTGTATTTATTAAAATTTATCATTAAATTGCAAATTGAGGTCGTAACATAACGGAAGAGTTCTGGGGTTCAAATTCCAGGCCTTTTATCCCGTGTACATTTTTAACGGAAGATCACAAAGGAACTTTTTAGGTTTAGGTTTAGGTAACATAGGGATTATAATATTCTTATCCATACTACTATACTGTATTTTTTTCTGATTTCTTTCAGTGTCCATCTAACGTGATAAATCTCGACAAGTGTCGCCATTTTTTTCGCATATTTACAATTAGATTTTTTGCCGATTTCTTTCTTAGGAAAATATGCGAAATAGGACTTGGCGTTTTCTACTGTGAACGAATGCGTAATTTGTTCACCATCCTACAAAATACGTCTTATGTATTACATGTAGTTTAGTTAAAAAATGAAAACAGTTGAGATTTAGTCTGTTACAAATTTAACTAATAATTGTATTTATATTCCATAATATCGATATAAAATGTACAAGATGTAAACGAATGCATTATTTAGCAGCTTGATCTCGAATACATAATTTCTTGAAAAAAAGAAAAGAAAAAAACGACCGTGTCACGTTATCTATACGATGAGAAAACGAGCGGAAGCTAATGCGAAGTAGTAATTGCATAATAAAGGAAATCAGAATTACCTCATTCCGAGGACGGCGCGTGTATCGTGATATGCACATCGTCATTTGCATTCACTTAAGCACCGATGCTTTTTGCACGTGGCCTTTACGCGCACTATCAGAAAAGAGTACAAAGTCATTACACATGGAGTATTACTGGATATTAATTGGCGTGATTCGACGTGTTGACAGTTTTTTCTCGGCATAAAATGTTCCCGCGTTACATAAACTGCGTCGTTATATCATATACGACCCTCGATGGTGCAGGTGCGAAATAAAGAACACAGCACAATGGCCAAAAAACGCGTATGGCAAGCAAGAGAGGAAGACACGGGACACGAGGGGATGTTGGAAGACTTGAAGAACATGTCGCTCTCACGATCATGAAGCAAATGTACACTTCGCATAATATAATGGCGATGAATCATCAGCTTTACAACGCTGAGTATAGTTTATGTATTCTTAAACATTTTATAATTTTTAACAAAGTTATTACAAATAAAAATAATAAAGGAATTTTGTAGAAATGCTTGTAATAAAGTAAAAACGTTTATATGATAAAATCTTTAAAAAGCTGCGCGCGCACTGGTTCTTTTTAATCTTTTAGTCACCTTCTTGTCATTTATTTAAATACATTTTTTATATGACTTAACAAACATTTGTCTTTATTATTTTAACAGCAATAACACAGCATTACTAGTAATTCAAACATCTCAATACAACAGTGATTTTATGCGATTGAGTAAAAGTAAAAAAAACCATGCAATTCGCAATGACGTGGAATTTATCGGTTTCGTGGTAGATCGAAAGTGAAAACATATTTTCATATAGTGGGTGCGCAGCGAGTGCACAGAAACGCACATGTCCATGTCCGGGAAATCCTATAACGAGGCTCATATTACGGACGCTCTCTCATGTACTGCATTCGATGGGTATGAGTACGCATGTATATACATTCGAGAGAGCAGTGTACGAAAGATACAAACGAAAAATGTGAAACGTCGAGAGAGGAAAAGCAGGACGTACTCGTATTACAAGGGAGACCTACAGGACCCTCCACGAATCATCAACGTTGTGTAATATCAGAAGCAATTTTTACTGAGGTTAAAAAGTACAATAAAATTTCACAAATAAATTACATTTTGTTTTTAAGATAAAGAATGCAAAGAGAAAAATTGATTAATTAATTTATCATTGATAGATATAACGGTTAACAAATTATTTTCGCAAATTTCATTGAACAAATGTTAATGATTAATTAGAATTATTTTTCTGATTAAAAATTTTATATGTTTAAAATTATTCTGTCATATTGTTCTTATTATTTTTTAAATGTGAGTTTGCTGTGTGAGTTATTTTAAATTAATGTAAATAGAAATATTTTTGTATAATTCACAAACAAAGAATGCAGAAATCGCAAAAAAATCATTAAAACTACTGAAAGTATATAAAGTGCAACATTAATTCTAGACCTTTTTTTTGCTTTAATGGCATTTTTAATCTAATTATATCTACATGTAGTTAATACTTTTATTTTAAATTATTCCAACTTTATTGTGCTATAATTTTTTTAAGAAATTTTTGTTCTTATAGTTATTATTTAGATATTGATTTTATAACAATCTTATTATTATATAGATATTATTTCTTTATAATAACGATTATAATAAATGTATAATAAATGTATATGATTATAACAATATATATGACGTATATGA